>BQNB010142888.1:0-17068 GCA_026074375.1 Tanacetum coccineum | reverse complement strand
ACTAACTACTCAAAAACTACTCTTCTTTTTTATAGGCAGCTCTGCTTCTCTTTGTTGTGTTTGTTGTGTTTGTTTGCTGAGGAAAAACTAAGCTCAATCCTGGCCTTCTATTTTGCAAAAATATCAATCATCACAGCCGTTGGATTATCTTGGGGAGTTGTGGGATTGCCAGCTTGGCAGTCTAACAGCTGGGAAAGTTTATGGAGGGGGAGGGAAAGGTTTGTCCATGGGGGAAATTGGGGTTACAGGGTAAAACGGGGGTGGTAAACCTGTGAGTTCGTTGGGAGTTGAAATGGGCGGGAAAAAGTTTTATAAAGGTTGGGGGTGACAGGGCATGAGTTTGAGGGATTGGCAAGTTAGGTCCTTTATGGTGATATGTTTCATTGCACCGTACGTCCTTGTGGTTAATTAGCTTTGAAAACTTGGCAAAAACACCCCCTGAGGGTTATATAACGAATTGCACCACAAGTCCTTGTTTGTACAAGTCTTAGGACTTGACAGCTTTGGCCCCTGTGGTTTATCTTTCCATTAATGGCAGTTTGGCCCTTGTCTTCTTTTCTCTCCTTTCTTGTATAAATATAAGTTTAGGGATTTACAATTTTAGTCCCTAAACTTATATTTTTGGACTTTTGGCCTCGGGGTTGACTTGGGTTGACTTTTCAGGCTTAGGCTTGGACTTTGACTTTGTCTTTTCCTGCTTTTCCATTCCGAGTCCGGTTTTGTTGATTTGGCTTCGTTTTTCGTCCTTTTCTTAGTTATCCGTTCCTGCACAATACAATTAGCAAAACAAGCGTATTTTTGGCATTTTAAGTCCGTTTTTGGTTATTTTAGCTCATTTTTAAAGGTAAAAGGTATGTGTAATTAAGCACATACCAAAACGTGATGGGAATGGCTTGTACCTTATTGATGATGTGTCATTTTATACCATTTTTTAGGGTCAGTTAACCCCCTAAATCATGCAAATATGCCAAGATTATATGCTTAATCGTTTATTTTTGCGTTTTTAGCATTTGGATGGTTTTTGGAGGAATTACACGTGACTTGGGCTCATTTGGAGAAGAAACGGACAAGATTACGACTCTACACCAAATCTCTTAAAAAAATATGCATTCAGACGGTGGAGACGGCGTCGCAATTTCTTGCGACGGCGTCAGATCATATTAGCGACGGCGTCAGGATTCTCAAGACGACTTCTGAAATTAGTTGCCTCAAAAGAAACCCTAGAAGCTTCATCGAAGCGACGGCGTCAGAAATGTTGCGACGCCGTCGCTACCTATTTTCCTATATATACCAACTCGTTTTAGGGTTTTTAGTGTGTAATTTGTAAGAGACGAACCCTAACTTTAATAGTTCGAGTGTAGCAGCTTTTGGGCAATTTTTAAGGCCTCAAAACCTTATTGTATCAGCCTTTTATCCATGATTTAATCAAGTGAAGTTCATTTATCTTTAATCACTTAATATGTCTATGTATTTTGTGATTGATTATTGTTCTTCTTCTTTATTTAACATGCTAGGCTAGATCTTTTAGTATTTACTTATGATTACATGAAACTTAGTATGTAGATCCCTATTATGTTGCTTCTTGTGATGGATGTGCACGTTAGGCTTTAGAAAACTACCCATAAGATATTAAATTGGCATAGACATCTAGGGAAACGCGAGTGTGTAGAAAGGATACCATCGGTAACAGTCTTCATACTACCTCACCCCTAATATGGTTGATCCCTCTTAAGTGTATTAATTGCATGTAATGTACTCTTAGGGGCCTTGTAATAGTCTTCATACTACCTTACTTGTGCGTTGCCTTAACGAAATATTACATAGACGGCGGGTTCGTGTAATTCGTTCATGACTTAGGAAATACTTACATAGATCATTGCAAGAGTGACAAAGCAACATAATTTGGAGAAGCATAATAAGGAGTAATGCATGATTAAGTAAGTACGTTCGTTTACCATATAATTATCACCGGTACTTTGGATTTAATTATTAGTTTAATTAGTTAAAAACCAACCAACCTCTCAAACCATGATTTTGTACTTGCTTTTATAAAAACCTAAAAACACAAAAAAGAATCTCCTCTCAACCCCTTAGACCTCTGTTAGATTCTTTTCGAACCTTCCCAACCTATTCCCCTAGAGAACATTAACAACCCATGAGTCTTGCCTATACTACACTGCAACGATTAGGTGCACTGCCTAGGGGATTGTAAAACTTCCTGTGAAGTCCTTACAAACCGCACATCACTTATCAAAGAACTTCATCCCAAGTACGAGTTTGTAATCATCCATAGGAACGACCGATAAGTCTAACTCTCCTTCCCATCCCCCGATCTTGGTCTTAACGCCTTGTGCAACATCGCTAATTGCTTTAGCATCCCCGTTTATAGCTTTAATCCATCCATTATCCTTCATCGTCTCAAGCCCAAGTCTCTTAGCTTAATCTACCGAGATAAAGTTATGAGTAGCTCCCGTATCGACTAAGGCTCTTGTGGATATCTCGTTTATAATTGTGCTCACGAATCGAAGTTTATTGGCCTCTGCCTTTGACATCGTCCTCGGTTTACCCTTGGTCTCTACCTTAGGTTCTCTTTTGCTTTTAGCCTTGATCTTGGGCGACTCCGCTCTCACTTTGTTCTTCGCCCCCATCGTGTGAGACTCCTTCCTTGCATTAATGATGTTGAGGACTTACAAAGATCCTATGTGCGCATCCTCCTCCTCACATGAAACCTCTTCCGTTTCTGCCATCATAGCTTGGAAACTCGTTTTTTAGGACAATCTCGATAAGATACAACTCAACCACACCGTTTCCATCCGCTCTTTGATGAAATGGTATCCGACATCAATGTGCTTAGATCTTGAGTGCTGGACATTATTACAACATAGCGCAATAACACTTTTGTTATAATAGTATAGAGGGATTTTGTTGAATACAAATCCATAGTCTGTCAGCTGTGAACGCATCCATAGGATTTAGGTACAACATCGAGATAGGGATATGCATTCTGCCTCTGTAGTTGAGATAACAGTGCTCTTCTGTTTCTTTAATGACCACCTGACATCCTACCAGAGGTACTTCTTCTAGTGTCCTGACATTCTGCATGATGTGCATCTGTGTATGCTGTTAGTTTAATGCCGGTGTCCTTCGGATACCAAAGACCCCTGTTAATAGTTCCTTTAAGGTACCGAAAGACCTGTTTAACTGTAGTAAGGTGCTTTTTGGTAGGCCTTGTCTGATACCGGGCACACATGCAGACAACAAATACTCGGTCATGTTTGCTGGATGTAAGATACATAAGGGTGCCGACCATACTTCAATAACGAGTAGGGTCCACTAGTATCCCTTATGGATCTTCATCAAGTTTGGTTCTCTCCACCATTAGAGTATCAACCGAGTCACTAGATTTTATTCCATATTTTTTAATCATTTCAAGAGCATATTTAGACTAGTTAATAAAGATGCCTCTGGGATTTTGAGAAATTTGTAATCCGAGAAAGAAAGATATTTTCCCATCATTGATATCTTAAATTTTGAACTCATTATGTTTGTAAAAATGTCACAAAGTTCAGGATTATTGGAAGCAAAAATGATATAGTCTACGTAAATTTGTACTAGTAAGATATCCTTTCCTTCTTTCCCTGTGAACAATGTTGTATCGATAGCATCTTTTGTGAATTTATGGGATAGTAGAAACTTTGATAGTAAATCGTACCAAGCGCGTGGAGCGTGTTTTAACCTATAAAGAGCCTTCTTTAGTCTGTATACATAGTTGGGATAATCCTGATCTAAAAACCCATCAGGCTGACTAACATAGACCTCTTCCCTTAGCACACCATTCAAAAATGCAGTCTTGACGTCCATCTGGTAGACAGTCATATTCTTGTGTGTGGCATTTGCTATGAAGATTCTGATGGCCTCTATCCGTGCAACCGGTGTGAAAGATTCTTCAAAGTTAATTCCTTCCTCCTGACGCTAACCCTTAGCTACCAACTGAGCCTTGTTCTTTAATACTCCCCCAAATTCATCTAACTTAACTTTAAAGATCCACTTGAGGTTTATAAGCATTATACAATATGGACGAGGTACTAGTTCCTACACTTAAAGTCGATCAAATTCATGAATTTTCTCTTGCATGGCTTCAATCCAGCTAGATTCTTTCGATGCTTCTTTGTAGTTATTTGGTTCGACTTTAGTGAAAAATGCATCAAAATAGCACCACATGGCATTAGTTTTTAGTTGGCGTCAAGTTGAAACATGTCGAGAAGGATTTCTAATAACATTATCCAACGGGTGATCCTTTGTCCATTTCTTGAGATGATCTAATGGTTGGTTGTTTTGATGCAAATTTAATGGTATGACATTCCTTGAAGATGATTCTTTAGAACTCGGTTCTAGAGTGAAAATATTGATGAAGGGATCATTATTAAATTATGCATTCTGAGTTCCTTGTTGTTGTTCTTCCACACCTTGTTCTATGACTGGAGATTGTGTTTCCTGAGTTGTTGGTGAAGTAATAGCAGATGGTTCATCTTGATCAATTATGGTTGATGAAGGTAAACTGGTTGTATCAGTAGGAATTAGAGCAACAACAGGAGGCACACGAGATACAACACTTGGTGCAGGCTCAAAGTATTCATCAAACATGGGTTAGAACAAGATATCTCAGGCTTTCTTGGATGGTGGCACATATGGTGTTGAGGAAACTGGGTTTTGCACGAGTCCTGAACTGATGGATCTAGGAGTCATATGTTGAGGCGCGGGTCCTGAACCGAATTGTTCAGAAGCCATTGCTGTTAGCTCCATAAAATTCGACATGAATAGTTTTCATGATCATTCTTTTCCATTTATTGTAGATCCGGTATGCTTTCTTTGCGAGAAAATAGCCAATGAAAATACCGATATCAGCTTTGTGTTTTAGCTTTCCAAGATCTTCACTGTCGTTGGTTGGGTAGCACATGACTCTAAAGACATGAAGATACTTTAAATATAGTTTTCTATCATGTATCAGCTCATACGGTGTTTTGTTGTGTCGAGAATGAATCATGGATCGGTTCTGGGTATAACAAGCGGTTGCCACTGCTTCTGCCCACAGAAATAATGTTGCCTTTGAATATATCAACATAGTATGAGCAGCCTCTACTAAAGTCCGGTTCTGTCTTTCAACAATGTCGTTCTATTGTGGAGTGCGCGCAACTTTAGTTTGTTGAGAAATCCCGACATCTTCATAACAGCTTTTCAGTGTCTGATTAACAAACTCTATTCCATTATCTGTTCGAATGTTTCTGACAGTTGCATTAAGACGAACTTGTACTTGCTTCAGAAAATTAATTATGAACTCAGGAGTTTCATCCTTTGATCATAAAAATTTCACCTAAGTGAACCTCAAATAATCGTCAATGATGACCAGTATATACTTCTTCCCAATAATACTCTCGATACACATTGGACCGCAAAGATCCATGTGCAACAAGTACAATTTTTCTTGGATGGAATTTTTAGATTTGTATTTGTGAGTATGTTTCTTTCTTTTCCCTAATGAATACGCAGAACACAAGTGGTCTTTTTCATATTTAAATTTGGGCAAACCTTTAACGAGATCTTGTTTAGCCTGTTCATTAATGGTATCGAAGTTTAAGTGAGACAAGCATTAGGTGTGGTAAAAGCTTTAAATTTATAAGACTAGTTTCACTAATTTTTTAGATCAACACACGGGTAAAGTATAACCCACGTATATAGTATAATATTTCAGGTAAGACCAGGTCGTCCACCGGGATTTGGTTATGTTCGTATAATCACGATAATTAAGACAAATTATAATAACTTTTTCAAGTAAGCAATTAAGAGTAAATTCAATAATAAGGGAATATGACTACTCGGATAGTTTCATATAATTTAGCAGCGTTGGTAAAATAATGATCTTCAATTTTAATTCTTAACTTATAAAAAGGTTTTATCGTCAAAAAACGTTTTCACAAATTAACTTGTTTTAACTCAAGACTCATATTAGTTTAACTCGATCAAGTGTGTCACTCAAATAATCAATTTACTATTATATCAAATCTATTTTGTTTACCAATTAACGTAAGCGGATTTCTCCAACCAAACGATAAAGTTCGTATACAAATTTTTAAAAGTATATTAGTACACAATGGTCTTTCGAAATAGATAGAGTAATAAGAGACATACAAGATTCGGCTAGATCATGAATGGATAACCCGATTACAAATAACCAAACTAAATATAACCCTTTCTTATTCGATATAACTAGATTATAGCCCGTCTTCGTTTTGCCAGAATTTCATCCTTAAAACACTAGGAAATGATGAAGATTAAGAGAGGATTATTTGTTGGAAGTGTGTGTGAGTGATATCTCTAATGGCTGAAAATGCCTCTTTATTTATAGGCTGGGTGAGGCCAGAAGTGCGGCACACTTTATAAAAAGTACGACGTATTTCGCCTATGTCGGTTTAGAAATCATTAATGCTTTAGACAAGTGCGGCGTACAACTGGGTAAAACCGGCGCACTTCTTGTATTTACTACTTTCATTTATTTCGTGACCAAGTGCGGCGCACATAAGGGAAAGTGCGACGCACTTCTTCTTGATCTTGGACTTTATTTTGTATTATCTTTTAAATTGACTTCCATGAGGCATAAACACTTGCAATTTGAGCAGTTTTTAGCGTGGACTAACTTCAAGTAAACCTGCACACATTTCATTCTATTAAGTATCAAAAGTTCATGAGAAATGATGATAATATATACAATTACATCGCCTAAAACATGTATAATTAAGGTGTTATCAAATCCCTCTACACTTAGCTATTGCTTGCCCTCAAGCAATCAAAGCGAGAAAACAAGAATTATTTATCGTGACGTGGAGAAAAATCTATTTTTATATTTTAACAAGTCTTTATTTGGATTAATAAATGTTTCAGGCATAGACATATAACAAAGCACCTCACAAAAGGGATATATTCATTTATTCACACAAGTCACTCATATAGCGTTTGTATTTGTGAGTCACTCAATTTTGCACAGACATAATTTAGATAGGTACCATATGCTTGTACAAGACACATAAACATGACCGTTGCGGCGTGAGCACCTAGACAAAATCTCAAAGAGGCAAAACATGAAATATGATGTGGGTGAGTATGGGGAATATAATGATATCATGTGCCAAACTAAAGCCTTATAACAACATTACTTATTACTTTATTTTTTTATTTTTTTAATACCATATGATAACAATATGATAACTAAGGCTGTCACAGAGCTTAAATATTTGAGCACATCGAGTGTAGTATACTTGGGAGATTTTTAGCACTAAAAGCGAGTGCTGCAGATAGCGGGATTATATGAGGATTTATTTTACCTATTATCATACGAAATAGTCTATAAAGTAACCTCATTGCGATCTAGTAAATGATAATCAAGCACAAGTTCTAAAGCTATTAAATTACCAGCACTCTCATAAAATATGCAAAAGAAATGCATCAAAGGCTAGAATACACCTCACAAATTAGTGGACTATTTTTGTGCTAGTTATGATGTCAATCCGAGTAGGATTTGCCTTACTAAGTAGTATACATTTTTTTAATTTGGAAGAAAGCTATATATTAATTTTTTTTATAAAATATCAGTAAAAAATGTGGCCAGATTGCAGGGCAAACATGGAGGGAAATGATATAGATATATTAATTTGTCCTATTTGCTATCCCTCTACACTTAAGTTGAACATTGCCCTCAATGTGAGAACTGATAAATATAGAAATAAGGAAAATTAAGGGAAAACGGTACTTCCCGGGCATAAGTGAGTGTAGCTGCGAGAAAGTTATTCATTAGAGAGCATATTTGTTTTTCTTCCCTTGTTGTTTTTTACTTGGATTTGGATACCTTAAAATTATAAAAAAAAGAAAACACACAAAAAAGAAAATATTTATGGGATTTTTTAAAGGGGTTCTCATCCACACTTGAGTGGAAAAGAGATAAAGCTTGGGTTGCCTCACGAGAAGCGCTTAATTTTTAAGAGTTGTTAGCTAGACTCATGCTTCGGTGGTTTATTCTTTGGGAAAGAAAGGTGTGATTTCTTCCCTTTGGTCATTATAATCATCTTCTTTATGATAAAGCTTAAGTCGATGGCTGTTAACAATAAATGTCTTGCCATCTTTACCATATAGTTCCACATATCCGGATGGATATTGATGTTTCACAATATATGGTCCAAGCTAACGAGATCTTAATTTTGGTTGTTTGAATTTATATTTTGAGTGGAATAACAACACCTTGTTTTTGTTTTGGAATTCTTTTCTCATTTTTAATTTTCTGTCATGTCAGACTTTGGTTCTTGCTTTGTATAAATGAGAGTTTACATATGTTTGATGGCGGAATTCATCTAATTCATGTAATTGAAACATTCTTTTCTCACCAGCCGCGATGAGATCGGTTGCAGTTTTTAAGTACCCAGTATGCACGATGTTCAATTTTAAATGGCAAGTAGCAGTTTTTACCATATAAGAGTTTAGATGGTGTTTTTCCGGTGGGTGTTTTGTAAGCACTTCTGAAGGCCCACGGAGTATCATCTAATTTTCTTTACCAAATAATAGGATTGTCTTTCACTATCTTTTCAAGGATTATTTTTAAGGCTCTGTTTGTATTTTCAACTTGTCTGCTCGTTTGAGGATGATAGGATGTAGAGAAACGGTGAGTAACTCCGTATCTTTTCATAGTTTTATCCATTATTTTATTACAGAAGTGACTTCCTCGGTTGCTTATTAGAGCTTTGGGCATTCCGGAACGACAGAATAGTTTTTTCAGAAATGATATAACAACTCTGGCATCATTAGTCGGTAAAGCTTGAGCTTCGGCCCATTTAGATACATAGTCGACATCGACTAAGATATACTCGAATTTATATGATTTTGGGAATGGTCCCATGAAGTTTATACCCCAGATGTTAAAAAATTCGCATACTTGAATGTTATTTAAGGGCATTTCATCACGTTTGGATATGTTTGCAGGTTTTTGGCATGCTTCGCAAAGGCGAACAAGAGTATAAGCTTCTTTAATGATTGTTGGCTAGTAAAAGCCTGAGTCTAGGATATTTTTAGCTATGGTTGTTGGTCCATAATGTCCACCGGTAGGTCCGTGGTGACATTGATCTAATATGGTATGAGTTTCTGGTCTAGAGACACGTCGTCTAATCATACTGTCTAAAAATACTTTGAAAAGATATGGATCTTCCCAAAAATAGTTTTTAAGGTAAGAGAAGAATTTGTTTTTCTGTTGGTACGTCATTCCCTTAGGCATAATATCACCTACCAAATAGTTTGCAAAGTCTACGAACCATGGTATGTCTCTAGTGCTAATTTCCATAAGAGTTTTGCCAGGAAAGTTATCGTCGATTTCAATGTCGTTATCACTTGTCTCATCATTTTCAATTCGAGATAAGTGGTCGGCGGCAATATTTTTTGTACCTTTTTTGTCTTTTATTTCTATGTTAAATTCTTGCAATAGCAATATCCAACGTATGAGACGTGGCTTAGCTTCTTGATTTTTGAAGAGGTGTCTTAAAGCTGAGTGATCGGTGTAGACAATAGTCTTAGATAATACCATATATGGTCAGAATTTATAGAATGCAAAGACTACAACAATAAGTTCTTTTTCTATAACTGTATAGTTTTGCTGAGCTGCATTGAGAGTTTTGCTTGAAAAATAGATAGGGTGAAAGTGTTTTTCATCTTTTTGCCCTAAGACTGCTCCAACTGCGAATTCGCTTGCATCACACATTAGCTTAAATAGAAGATTCCAATTTAGGCCCATGATCACAAGAGTGCATGTGAGCTTTTCTTTTAAGGTATTGAATGATTTATGACATTCATCATTGAACTCAAATAAAGTATCTTTTTCAAACAATTTGGTTAAAGGACGGGCAATTGTTGAAAAGTCTTTAATGAAACGACGGTAGAAACCGGCATGCCTAAAAAACTTCTAATGCCTTTAACGTTAGTGGGTGGTGGAAGTTTAGAGATTACGTCGATTTTGGCTTTGTTAACTTCAAGGCCTGCTCCAAACACTTTGTGTCTAAGAACGATTCTTTCTTTAACCATGAAGTGACATTTTTCCCAATTAAGGACAAGATTTGCGCATTTTATCGAGATTGTAGAGACTGTTATCGAAGGAGTTTCCAATGATGTAAAAGTCGTCCATGAATACTTATACAGATTCTTTGATCATGTCATGAAAGATAGCCAACATGCATCTTTGGAAAGTAGTGGGTGCATTACATAAACCAAAAGGCATTCGCTTGTAAGCGTATGTTCTGAAAGGGCATGTGAAGGTTGTTTTTCTTGATCCATAAGATCGATTGGTATTTGGAAATATCCAGAGAAACCATCGAGGAAACAAAAGTATTTATTTCCTGTGAGTCTTTCTAGCATTTGATCTATGAATGGCAACCGAAAGTGATCTTTCGCTATTGCTTCATTGAGTTTAGGATAATCAATACAAACTCGCCAACCCGTAACGAATCTTGTTGGGACAGGTTCATTTTTCTCGTTTGCGACTATTGTAATACCACCTTTCTTTGGTACACACTGGATGAGGCTTTCCCAAGGGCTACCGGCTATTGGATATATAATTCCGGTATCAAGGAGTTTAACGATTTCTTTTTTAACAACTTCTTGCATATTTGGATTTAATCTTCTTTGTTTTTTAACAACTGATTTTGTCTACTAGAAGTTGAATTTTATGTTTACAAAAGGACGGACATATGCCAGGAATGTTTGTGGTCTTCCAAGCAAAGGCTTGCTTGTGTCTTTTGAGAACAGAGACAAGCTTATTTTTGTTTTGTTTAGAAAGCTGAGATGATATCATCACAGGAAGAAAAAAGGTTCTTCCAAGAATGCGTATTCTAAGTGGTCAGGAAGCGATTTGAGTTTAAGATCCGTTGGTGGTTCATCAAGAGATTTCTTGATTTTATAATCAGTATCGAAGGTGATTTTTTTGAAGGGTATTTCTTCTTTATCGAAATCTGATTCATAGTTTTCTTCGATATTCATAGCAATGAATTCATCAAATTCGTCAAAGATTTTATCTTCGAGAAGAGTTCCCTCGACGGAGAAAAGGATTTTACTTCCTTCATCGAGAAGAGCATCGAAATCTTCTTCTAAGATTTCATCAATTACATCAATGCTGAAATATGTATCATCATTAGAATAGGAGTGTTTCATCGCAGAATCGATAAAAAAGGTCATTCGTTCTGAGCCAACTCCAAGGTTGAGTTGTTTTTGTTTAACACGAATTACTGCATCTGCTATGTGTAGGAAAGGTCTTCCAAGGATAAGAGAACTTTACTATCTTCTTCCATTTCGAGAATGACAAAATCCACAGAAAAAATGAATTTACCAACATCGACGAGCATATTTTTGGCAACTCTAATAGGGTATTGGAATGATCGGTCTGCTAATCTTATGCTCATTTTAGTTGGTTTGAGAGTTTTAAGAGATAGTTTCACGTGTAGAGAATATGGCAAAAGATTAATACTTGCGCCAAGATCGGCCAAGGCGTTGCAACAAAAGGTTTTGCCAAAGGTACAAGGAATAAGAAAACTTTCGAGGTCTTCGAGTTTGGATGGAACTTTGTTTTAGATCATAGTTGAACTATCATCGTTAAGGAAAGCAGATGAGATTTGTTCAAGCTTGTTCTTGTTGCTTACAAGTTCTTTGAGAAATTTGCAATAATTCGGCATTCCTACTAATACATCGACAAGAGGTACGTTTATTCGAACGACTCGAATCATATAGAGGAATTTTTCATATTAGGCTTCCATTTTCTCTTTTCGTAGGCGTTGAGGATATGGGATTCTTGGTTTATATGGTTTAGGAGTAGGTGTTTCATTGATTAGTTTTAAAGTTTGAGGTTTAGGTTGAGGTGCTGATTCTTCATCTTCATCATCACTATCAAAATTAATAGCTAAGAGTCATTTTGAAGATCATTTAGGTTGGTAGGTGGGTCATAGGATTTACCACTTCATGTAAATACGGCATTTACATGCTCGTTTTGAGCTTGCGGCGGTTGGTATGGCTTAGATGGGTTACCTTGAGGGTTTGGTTGAGTATTACTTGGAAGAAATCTAGAGGGTCGAGCAGATTGCTTGTCAGCAAGTCTGTCGAATTTTGCTTCTAAATTTTAGATCGAGGCTTGATGGTTTTTAGTTGTTGTTTTAAGTTTTTTAGATCCATGACCGTTTCTTTAACAAAAGAGTTTGTGGAATGTTGAGCTTTTATGAAATCGCTTAGTTGTTTTTAGAGGTCGGGTTTATCATCAGAGTTGGATTAGTAATAGTCTCGATTGTAATCGTTTCTTTCGCTTGAACACCAATTATTGTGATTTGAGTCACGGTTACGGTAATCATTGTAAAAATGAGTACATCAGAAGGCCTGTATGAATTTCTCTTCTTCTTTATGAGACATGGGTATGTCATCACCGTTACAATCGGTGGTTGAGTGATTACCTCCATAGTGATTGCATTTGGCATGAGATTGGATTTCTTTGTACTGAGCATCCATTTTCATGGTCATGGCATCCATTCTTGCCATAATTTTGTTAGTATCAGGATTACTGTTTCCTTCATCAGCGAAAGTTATAGTTTTCTTAAGAGAGATTTTTGGTTTTTGGTTTTTTGCCGAATCAAGTTTAAGTAAGACTTTGTCTTCGAGGAGTTGAAAGGCTTGATTTGGAGTTTTGTAAAGAAAGATACTGCCAACTGTGGCGTTTAGAGCTTCTTGGGTTATTTCGTTAAGGCCGTGATAAAAGATTTTGATGATATTGCGTTTGGTTAACTTGTGGCCATGGCAATTTCTGAGCATCTCTTTAATATGAAGCCAAGCATCGGTTAGAGTTTCGCGTTCATGTTGGGAAAATGCTCGGATTTCTTTGAGGAAGCGATAGAATAACGCTGGGGGAAAGAATCGGCTTATAAAAGTGGTACGAAGTTCATCCCAAGATTCAATGGTTCCTTTTTTCAGTTCACCCAACCAAGTTTTTGCTTCACCCGTGAGTGATAAGGGAAATATCATTAGGCGAACGACTTCATTTTCGGTTTCTCTGTATTTAAACATATCACATACATCGAGAAATTCATGAATGTGTTTGTGAGGATCGGTTTTAATTCTACCATCGAACTGATTTCCTTTGATGAGAGTCAAGTGGTTACCTTTAATGGCGAATTCATTTGCGGTTTTAGGAATGGTGATTGCTGGATCAGGAGTCAGGGCGACAACACTCTCGGCAACCCACATGGGTTCATCATCCATAGGGTTGTGATTTTCAAAGGGATTTAGAAAGTGACAAAAGTGATTGATATCAAGGACGGGTGGATAGATTACTCGTGGATGTTCTGGTCGTTCGTCCCTTCATTCGAATGGGACTCTCCTGTTTCGTCGACGAAGTCTACGATTCAAGGTTCGTTCAAGTTCAGCTAATGGTTCGACAAGTTCAGAATTGGAAGCATGGGTATGCATCTAAAGTGAGATTTTGGAGAACATTTTTAGGAAAAAAAAGTTTGACTGCAGAAAGTGCAGTGCACTTTCTGCAACGAAAGTTACAGCAAGGGAGCAAAATGAATTTTTTTGGAAAAAGATATTAATATTTGTTTTAAATACTAAGGAATGATTATAGAACAGTTTAAAATCCCGAGCAACGGCGCTAAAAACTTTGATGTGTGGTAAAAGCTTTAAATTATATGACTAGTTTTACTGTTTTTTTATACCAACACACGAGTAAAGTATAACCTACATATATAGTATAATATTTTAGGTAAGACCAGGTCGTCCACAAGGATTTGGTTATGTTCATGTAATCACAATAATTAAGATAAATTTTAATAACTTTTTCAAGTAAGCAATGAAGAGTAAATTCAATGATAAGGGAATATGACTAGTCGGATAGTTTCATATAATTTAGCAGCGTTTGTAAAATAATGATGATAACGCTTAAATTATACATATTTCTGCATGCGTTATCAGTGCTTTTATATATCTATTTTGGTTAATTATAAGAACTTTCGATACTTAATCGAGTATATTTGATATTGTAGGTTCATGATACGTGTTGTGGAAGAAAACGGAAGAATACACGAAGATTTGAAACTTAAACGAAGAAATTACTCAAGCTAAATGCTTCCCGACACTTGTTCACTGTTTTGGTCATAACTCGGTCATACAAACTCCGTTTGATGCAATTATGGCGGCCACGCGAAGAAAATTCAGTTATCTACAACTTTGAAAAAGGACAAGTGCTGAAATTTCCCCAAGTACGCTGCACTTCAAAAAATGTGCGGCACACTTTTCCATGTCTATCGAGAAATTATCATTTTAGCAAAGTGTGGCGCACAAATAAAGAAGTGTGGCGCACTTCGCGTCTGAACTATTAAAAAGTCATATTTATGACTCCCATTAACTCCACAACCCTTCACTTACCTTTGGCCTTGGTCCCCAAGTATTTTTAGCCTATAAATAGCACCCATTTGGCTAGGTAAAACACACACTTCAATATATCCCAAGAACACCACTTGGAAGTTAGATTAAGGCTTGACAACCATTGATCTAAACTCCACTCTCAACCATGTTTTCCAAAGATCCACCACCATCCTCATACCTCGTCCATTCGTTTCCAAAACCTAACAACCCATATACTTGGAGAATTCATCATAATTCTCCTAAGAACTCAATATAAAACCCGTTGCCAAACACCCCCTATTCGTGTACCATTGTGTTGTTGCTGAATTCCCAGAAGTTTGGTGATATATTTTGGTTGGTTACAGAAGTATAGGGTATAGGTTTGTTATTAGAATCATTAGTTGATGTTGGTATTGGTTGTTTAGTCAAAAATTTGGTATTTGATCTTTTGTTCTCATACACTTCTGTTTACAGATATTTGGTACTTTCCTATTTATATTATTGATGTGATATTTTGAGTTTATCATTTATAATATGGTTGTTATGAATATGAACATGGAGTAGTCATTTTATGTTTGTTTGGGCGATATGTGATCTTTGATATTGAGCGTTAGGATATGTGTTTATTGAATTGGTAAAAACTTATTTTTTATACAGTTAATAGCGCCGAAAGGGTACTTTATAAATCATTGTTCTATCATTTAAATTATTATATTGGTTATAATAACTTATAAAGGCCGAAAGGATTTGTTGTTAATAATCGATATAATCACTAGTTATACTTAAAGGCCGAAAGGATTTGTAACTTGTGAAATCTTTATTCTCTAAACTTGTAAACACTATCCTAAACACTTCATTGTCATAGTGATCATTGCCTAAACAAACATACTTTAATCATTTGCTTGAATCATTCTTTTATTGCTTTCTTTGCAATATTCAATTTATGCACGTTTTGGTTAATTTGATCCGTGACAATCTTATTAACCTTAGCACCTTATTTACAAACTGTGAAAACTTCAATTCTTGTGGAATGACCTGGAATTACCTAAGCTATACTATACATGAAAGGGTATATTTTCCCGAGTGTTGTGTTTTTAGTAATAATATGTATTTCTAGTATTATAAATTTATTGCTTTCAAAACACACATCAAGTTTGCGCCTTTTGCGCTTATTTATTAAAAATCAAAAATATTTTTGATAATTTCACACCCAATAATTTTTTTAATAAACATCAAAATTTAAAAATATATATAAAAATCTCATTGTCTTATCATGTAAGAACCTTTGTTTCTAAATTTCTTTTCTTAAATTTGCTTGAGGGTAAGCAAAGTTTAAGTGTGGGGGGATTTGATAACGCTTAAATTATACATATTTCTGCATGCGTTATCAGTGCTTTTATATATCTATTTTGGTTCATTATTAGAAATTTCAATACTTAATCGAGTATATTTGCTATTGTAGGTTCATGATAAGTGTCGTGGAAGAAAACAGAAGAATACACGAAGATTTGAAGCTTAAGCGAAGAAATAACTCAAGCTGAATGCTTCCCGACACTTGTTCACTATTTTGGTCATAACTCGGTCATACAAACTCCGTTTGACGCAATTCTAGCGGCCACGCGAAGAGAGTTAAATTAGCTACAACTTTACAAAAAACCATGGAGTGAAAATGATCAGAAGTACGCTGGTTTTGCAAAAAGTGCGACGCACTTTTGAGGCGGTGGAAAGAATTAAAGGCATTAATTGAAGACAACATTAGTACCCGAAGTGTGGCGCATAATATTTCTTGTGCGTCGGTTTTTGGACCACATAAAGCTTATAAAAAAGCCTCATTAACTCTCTCATTTCACACACATCTCACATAAATCGATCCCATTTGATTACACACCTTAAAATATGGATTTTGGGTTGAAAAACCTTTGATCCAACCATCCCTTTGTACCACAACATCCTTTGATCATACTTCCACTCAATTGAAGCCGTGCCAGACGATCCTGGCTTGTTAAATCTTGATCCTACAAGTGTGGTGACAGCAACTTAAGGGTTTAAGATAATAGGAATCAATAGCTTGGGGTATTGATAATAATTTCCGGTTAAAAAAGCTTGTAATTGCCATCTTTTGATCTTATAACTTTGGTACACTTCTATTATCTTTATATATGAAAGTTTCTGAATTTTATGAGTTTAATATGTGTATTACTTGTTTGATTATAGAGTAGTCATCTTGTGTTTGTTTGGGCATTATGTGATTTTGGATATAGAATGTTTGGATACTTGTTTATTGAATTGGTAAATGTAGAAGTATCAAATCACCTAACCATAGACAAGATAGAAAGTTTAGAGAGAGAAAGTGGGTTGTATCACTTAGAGAGAGAAAGGAAAGGAAAATGTATTATGATGTGAATAACCAAATGAACAACCAACCCTCTCCAAGGCATGGAGAGGGATGGCCAGTCAACATAAGGATGACTTATGTTGACCCGATTAGCTTGATAAGTTTCCAAATATTACGCTACGAGTTATACTATTACACTTTTGGAAGTGACCGAGTCTTTTATCGATTCCTAACAATCTCCCCCTAAGGGAGGTCACTCAAATTTACAAAAAC
>BQNB010142887.1:5231-17068 GCA_026074375.1 Tanacetum coccineum | reverse complement strand
AGCTACTCTCCTAGCTTCCATGAATCATCTATAGGCTTCATTGGACATCACTCTACAGCCCTTAACCCTTAGCCATCAAGAAAAATTAGGCACCAAGGGTTTTCACCCCTATATAAACCGAATCCAAGCAACCCTTTCAAATCATACCTCAAAACTTCATCACAAACACAAATGGAGTTCTAGCTCAGCCAAAGAGAAGTAGAAGGTCCCTAAGATCAGAATTGAAGCCAAGAACCAAGAAAAAGAAGCTCTTGAAGTCGTTACTAGGCGTACGAACCCAAAAACCCTCATTCTCAAAATCTTGTTCAATAAGCTCATAATCTGTATTAGAACTATCATAAGGTCTATTAGATCCTATATGAACTCTTGTTAAAGCCTTGAATCCTCAAACCCATGCGTTTTTTATTAAAACCCTAAAAACGACCCGTTTTAATTTTCTAGCTAACGAATCATTTTTCTAAAACTTTTGTTACGTTAGAACATCTTATTTTAATAAGTCGTAACCTGCAAAACTCTTTTGGATTTCAAAATTATAGATTTTGGACTTGATTTGCAAATATCTTCATGCATAGGGGTATATATCATAACTTTCTGAAATTTATAACTAAAGGAGCTAAAAATGTCATTATTCTAAAGTTATAACTATGAGGGGTTGTTTTACCAAGTTTTAAAGTTAAATGTTTAAATTATATATACTTTTTATATAAAGGACTAAACTTGTAAAAGTTTATAAATCAAGGGTATATATTGCCATTTTTGTAAAAATATAAAATATAATATTTTTATATTATCTATAAAAATATATATAAATACTATAAAACTTGATTTTCTTAAAACCCGACACATGTATCGTTATTAATCATCGATCGACGCATTATAAATCAATTACGTTATATATTTAAAGTAACTTATCATCGACTAGCTTTTGAAGAAAACTTAAAACTATAACGTATCGCGTTACTAGGGAGCTTCATGTGAGGGGTTTCATTTAGGTATACGTTTTGACGAGTTTGCTGGATTTATGATTTAAAGTATCCTGGCTCCTCAAAAGTTTACTACATGACCTCTGAATTATGATGGCCAGAACAGTGATATAATATTTCCATAAATTAATAAATCAAATGATAACTTCATGAAGTTTTTAAAGATAAACCATCAAACTAAGACTTGACATATTACCCAGTTACGTGACAAGGCCGTTACTTTCAACTGATATATTTTTGCCGTCAATCAGATTTCCCTGTTAAGGTGAGTTCATAGCCTCGCATTTTAAATCTTTTGAATACTTTATAAACCCGCGAAGGGGATACATGCTTAAACCATGAATGCAAGCATTTTTCCAACTGTATGCTATCCAGATATATTATTGCCTAAGTACCTTCCACTGCCAATATTTCTTAATCATGAATCAGTAGTCACTTGCGAGTGAACGCGAATATTGTGGATAGATCTATCAAGGTGTGACGACTCCCATTGGTGTGCTTATACTTTTGGTACCAATAGCACTATATTTGACTTAATGGGTAACATTGGCAAGTTACCTTTCCACGAGGACATTTGTTCCTCAACCAATGTCACTACGGTGATTTCCATGTTAACGTATTGATGTCATGAGCTTAGGGCAATAATACTATTTTTCCATGATAATTGTATATGCAATTATTACAAACTATGGGTGTATAACAACGTAGCCCATTATGACTTGTATTCACACTATTTATCATAAACCTATGAATTTCACTCAACCATTGTGTTGATCTTTTTAGCATGTTTATCTCAGGTAATTGAGCAACTTATAGCACGGAGTGGCACGGACTTAAAGATGGCAAAACTGTTATCATTCAAACTTTATGTTTTCATATAGATTTTGGGACCTCCTTTTGTAAAACTCTGATATAATATTGAATGATAACTAAAATTTCAAAACGTCTATTTTGAGTCGTTTTCTATGATTATGTCTGTTGTACTATGAAGTAATACCCTAGATTAGCTTCTGCTGCTATATTTGTCAAAATGGGGGTGTTACCGATTGGTATCAAGAGCCACGATTATAGAGAACAAGGTTGAAACTTTAACTATAACTACTTTTCTTTTTCCATCCAAGAAAGTCCTCCGCGCCACTACATCTCCCAAATAGTATGTAAAGATACATAACTATAATACTATTATATAAATAACTTATGTTATTTACCCCTGGGTTGTTAATAGAGTGATGTCTTCTCCCAACCATCCTACTTCCGATATTGAGGATGCTTTTTCCTCTAACTTTCTAGACTATACTCTGACTTCACCAGACTATTTCCTAGTCTCACCGGGAAATATTTCTCCTGATCCTTCAGATAATTTATCTAAGTATCTTTTGGCCTCGCTAGCCATCTTACCTTTTCACGATGATCCATATAATGCTGCTGCTAATGAACCACATATCCCACCACAAGCTCCTATTGATCCACCGCCTGTTTTGCCTCCATCTCCAGTATTACCACTATCACCAATGTTTGATTCCCGAGATTTATTTCCTCCCGAAGAGATTCCACCACCTAAAGACACTAAGACTCTCGTTGAATCACCTATTCTAATATCTTTATCTTCATCAGTAGGTCTTCATCACCGGTTAGGTCAACTACACCACCACCAGATTACCCTTTTGATAAGTCTATCTTTGCAGAGTTAGATAACTTATTATGGATCATACCACGACCACTGGGAAGTGAACCAATCCCCGAGGAATCTAATGAGTCAGATGCTTGTTTGAATGTTTATTTTTGGAAATCTTAAATTCCAAAAAATTTCCATTATATCCTGCAATGTAATACCAAAGGATGTGTATTACTTTGTTAGAACTTGTATCAAAATAAGAATCCATACAATATGTCAAATGATTTCAATACGACTATGTATGAAAATTTTGACAATGACTTGTGATATCATTCTTATTTTGTGTTGCCTTAATGGCTCCCAAGAGGACATCAACATCTGCAACACCACCCATGACTCAGGCTGCCATTAAGAAACTAGTTGCTGACAGTGTTGCCACGGCTCTGGAAGCACAAGCTGCCTCCTTTCCATACCCCATTCAGAAAGCTATCATCAATCCATCTGATGAATAATCCGACTCTGAATTGATGCCATCGGCAAATCAGCATCATATGGACGATACGTGTGGCCACAAGAGGCATAAGTATCAAAGTAGTCTATCCCTGATTTTGATTAAAGCCTTGAATGACCAAAATTGCCTTGAATTTTTCCAACAGTTCATCTACTCAATTTCTTTTGAAGGTCGCATTTGCAACCCAGGTCCTGCAACCTTGACATAATCACTCAACACCTAGTGTTATTGGCCCAGATGTGAATCCATCTCATCATAAATTTCTTCTTTCTAGAAAGCTCACCATTCCTAGACTTCATTGCTTCATCAAATGTTTTGGGGTCATCCTCAACATTAAAGCAATAAGAGTGTTGGTCAGAGACCTCATCCCTTGTACCTTCAATTAAGTATAATTGAAATTCAGGCCCAAAATCCTTTGGAGTCCTATGCCTTTTGCTTTTCCCTAATATAGGCACAAATATGCAGAACAATCTCACAGAGGGTCTTTTTAGGACCACTAAACCACCAGAATTATTCAGTTCCTTTACCAGTGACTCTGACTTGGTCTAAGGACAAATGAGAACCGGTTCTCATCAAGATACATCCTTGATCAAAGATTGAGTTAATAGCAACAAATCATTTAGGTTCAAATAACATAAAACCTAAAAGCCTTAGAATACTCAGCATAACCAACAAAGATGCATTCAATGCCTCTTTCACCAAAGTTTTTAGCTTTGGATCAGGGAGTTTTTACACTGCCCTGAGCAGACCCTAAACTCTGATGTAATTCAGTTTAGTTTCTTTTTAGTCCGAGAGATATCATAAGGGGTAATCATGTTCCTTTTATTGGGAACCCTATTTAATAAATAGTAAGCTGTTAACATAGCTTCACCCCATAACCCTTGACTCAGACCAGAGTATGACAACATGGAATTAACCATTTCTTTTAGCACGTTGTTCTTCCTTTCAGATATACCATTTTGTTATGGAGTATAGGGGGTAGTCGTTTCATGGATAATACCAACAGACTAAAAATACAAAGTATCCATGTACTCACCTCCCCTATCAGTCCTGAATCTTTTGATCAGAGACCCTTGTTGTAATTCAACTTCAGTTTTGAATACTTTGAATTTATCTAATGCTTCATCTTTTGAATGTAATAAATAAACATAGCAAAACCTAGAGGCATCATCAATAAATGCCACAAAGTACTTTTTGTTCCCCAATGAAGGAGTAGCATGCAGATCACAAAGGTTACTGTGAATCAATTCTAAAACTTTAGTTTCACATTTTACATTTTGAAATGGTTTCTTAGTTATTTTATTCAGCATGCAAGTCTGACACTTTTCAGTGTCCATGTCAAAAGCAGGGATTAACCCATCCTTGGACATATCTTGCATCCTATTAAAGTAGACATTGCCCTAGGACTAGCATGCTATAAGAATGAATCATTCATATTAGAGATTGGACATGAATGCAGAACCAATAATATCAGAGTATAATATCGAAAGCCTAAACAAAAATTACTTAGATAACAAAACCAATAAACACATCATGTTTGGATAAAACAAATTTATTAGATTCAATCACTTGTTTATAACCACAATTATTCAAAACACTACTAGAAACCAAATTCTTCCTTATATTAGGAACATGCAAAACATTAAACAACGAAACAATCTTTCCAGAACTAAACCTAAGATCTACACAACCACGTCCATGCACCAGGGTTGTTGACTCATTTCCCATGTGAAGAATAGATCCATCATTCAGCGACTCATAGGTCTTGAACCAACATCTATCTTTACACACATGAACTGTTGCTCCTGAGTCAACCCACCACGCAACATCATCATCCTGCACAAAGTAAGCTTCAGATACATATGTAACATAATAAACCTGAAGAGATTTATTAAACATATTCTGACCTTTCAGTGAGTTGGATGAACCATCCACTGAACCCTTTGTGCCTGAACCATTGGCTTTGTTGCCAACATTAACACCTTTGCAATCCCTTTTAATGTGACCAGTTTTGCCACATTTCCAACAAGTAGGTTTTGCCTTCTTGTTAGGATCAGCCCTTGTGTTATCATGATGTTTACGTTTACCCTTGTTGTCATTGTACCTGGAGGAGTTGTTATGCTCCACCATATTGACAACTGAAGGACCAACAACATTGTTGCCTTTTGGCTTGTCACTATCCTGCACCCTGAGGGACTCCTCAATGCGCAGATGACTGCCCAACTCAACAAGAGTTAACTCCTCCTTGAGATGTTTCAAGGTGTGCTTGAAATCTTTCCAAGAAGGAGGGAGTTTGTCAATGATACAAGAGACCTGAATGGCCTCATCCATGTTCATCTTATGTTGTGTAAACCTTCCAAGTATACCAAGAAGTTCATTGTATTGTTCCAAGACTGGTCTTGAATCAGTCATTTTGTAATTTGTGAAATTACTAACAAGGAACTTCTTACTTGATGCATCCTCAGCCATATATTTGGCCTCCAAGGAATCCCATAGTTCTTTGGAAGATTCAACATTTTGGTAAATATCAAACAAGGAATCAGACATACCGTTGAGGATTAAACCTCTGCAGACATAGTCATCATTGTCCCACCTTTTTCTTGATTTGTTACACGGTTGCATCATCATCACCATCTTCAAGAATAGGAGTAGTCAACACATACATCACACTCATGCTGGAAAGCAAGAAGTGCATCTTCTTCTGCTCGCTAAGTCAAACCCTTTCAAACTTGTCAAGCTTGGCAAAGTTTGAAGCCATGTTGCAAACCTCATCATTAATTGCTTCTTTCTAGAATGCAACACCTTGGGACTTCATTGCTTCATTATATGTTTTGGGGTCATCCTCAACATTAAAGCAATAGAGTGTTAGTCAGAGACCTCATCCCTTGTTCCTTCAATTAAATATAATTGAAATTTAAGTCCAAAATCCTTTGAAGTCCTATTCCTTGGTTTTTTCTTAGCCTCTATGTTCAGGTGCTAACAACCTCTTCCGGTGACTCTTTATGTCAAACTAAACAACCAATGTCACTCCTCAGTTCCTCATTTACCAGGGACCTCTGACTTGGTCTAGGGACTAATAGAATTCTATTTCATCAAAGATAAACATCCTTGACTCAATTCGAGTTATTGAAACTGAATCATTAGGCTCAATGACATAGATTCTAAAAACCTTAAAATGCTCAGCATATCTAACAAAGATGCATTCAATGCCTCTTTCACCTAAAGTTTTTAGCTTTTGATCAAGGAGTCTTACAACTGCCCTACAACCCCAAACCCTAAGGTAGTTTAGGTTTGGTTTCTTTTTATTCTAGAGTTCATAACGGGTAATCTTCTTCCTTTTATTGGGAACCTTATTAATAAATAGCAAGCTTGTTAACATAGCTTCACTCAGAAACCCTTGAATCAGTCTTGAGTGGGCAACATGGAATTAAACATTTCTTTTATCCTCTATTTTTCCTTTAGATATTTCCATTTTGTTGTGGAGTTGATGGGAGGTAATTCACATATTATTGATGATTACCAACAGACTAAAAAATACAGAGTATCCATTGTACTCACATCCGCCTATCAGTCCAAATATTTTGATTTGGGGACCTTGTTGTAATTCAACTTTAGTTTTGAATAATTTGAATTTATCTAATGCTTCATCCTTTGAATGTAATAAATAAACATAACAAAATCTAGAAGCATCATCAATAAATGTCACAAAGTATTTTTATTCCCTAGTGAAAGAGTAGCATGCAAATCACATAAATCACTATGGATCAGCTCCAAAACTTCAGTTTCACGTTTTACATTTTGAAATGGTTTCTTAGTTATTTTGTTCAGCATGCAAGATTCTTTTACTTTTCGTGTCATGTTTAAAAGCTCGCGATTAACCGTCCTTAGACATATCTTGCATCCTTTTAAAGTGGACATGGCTCAATCTAGCATGCCATAAGATTGAATCATTCAGTTTAGAGGTTGACATAAATGCTGAAGCAATATTATCATTAACAATATTAAGCCTAAACATTTGATTACTCAAATAACCAAAACCAATAAACACACCATGTTTGGATAAAATAAATTTATTAGATTCAATCACTTGTTTATAACCACAATTATTCAAAACACTACTAGAAACCAAATTCTTCCTTATATTAGGAACATGCAAAACATTAAACAACGAAACAATCTTTCTAGAACTAAACTTAAGATCTACACAACCACGTCTATGCACCAGGGTTGTTGACTCATTTCCCATGTGAAGAATAGATCCATCATTCAGCGACTCATAGGTCTTGAACCAGCATCTATCTTTACACAGATGCACAGTTGCTCCTGAGTCAACCCACCACGCAACATCATCATCCTGCACAAAGTAAGCCTAAGATACATATGTAACATAATAAACCTGAAGAGATTTATTAAACATATTCTGACCTTTCAGTGAGTTGGAAGAACCATCCACTGAACCCTTTGTGCCCGATCCATTGGCTTTGTTGCCAATATTACCAGCTTTTCAATCCCTTTTCAAGTGTCCAGGTTTCCCACACTTCCAACAAGTCACTTTTGGTTTCTTGTTAGGATCAGCTTTGGTATTTTGATGTTTACGTTTACCCTTGTTGTCATTGTACCTGGAGGAGTTGTTATGCTCCACCATATTGACAACTGAAGGACCAGCAACATTGTTGCCCTTTGTCTTGTCATTATCATGCGCCCTGAGGGACTCCTCAATACGCAGATGACTGCCCAACTCAACAAGAGTTAATTCCTCTTTCAAATTTTTCAAGGTGTGCTTGAAATCTTTCCATGAAGGTGGAAGTTTATCAATGATACATGAAACCTGAATGGATTCATCCATGTTCATCTTGTGTTGTGTAAACCTTCCAAGTATACCAAGAAGTTCATTGTATTGTTCCAAGACTGGTCTTGAATCAGTCATTTTGTAATTTGTGAAATTACTAACAAGGAACTTCTTACTTGAGGCATCCTTAGCCATATATTTGGCCTCCAAGGAATCCCATAGTTCTTTGGAAGATTCAACATTTTGGTAAATATCAAACAAGAATCAGACATACCATTGAGGATTAAACCTCTGCATACATAGTCATCATTGTCCCGCTTGGCCCTCTTTTTGAGTTGTTCCATGGTAGCATCACCACCATCTTCAGGAATAGGAGTAGTAAGCACATACACCACACTGATGCTAGAAAGCAAGAAATGCATCTGTTTCTGCCATATTTTAAAGTCCACCCCTTTAAATTTGTTAAGCTTGGCAAAGTTTGAAGTCATGTGTTTCATAGCAATAGCAGCCATTGATTATTATAAAATAATCTTCTTTGATTGTTGGTTGTTGTGAGCCCAAAACAGGGTGCAGATAATTAATAGCCTAGCTAATTACCAAAGGTGGTTACCGGATATCACTTGGAGTCATGTAATCATTTTCTAAAGAAGATTATTTGACCCTATGCCTGGGTATCACGAATACCTCATTGGGATAAAACCAAGTGCATTTCTTGTTTTAGGCACAAATCAAGAACCCTTTCGATTATAAGTGTTTAGGTTTTCTGTTGGTGTGTGTTTCATGCAAAAATGTCCATCTTTATTTATAAGGATGCCAACTTGGTATGTGCTTAATTACACATACCATTTTCCATTAAAAATGGACTTAAATGACTAAAAACGTACCAAAGATACATTGTATTTGTATGTTTTGCATTTGAATTGTGCAGGAACGGATATTCAAAAAGAAAGCCAAAAATGACCAAACTAAGCACGGGATGGAAAAGACAAAGTCAATCCGAAGCCAAAGTCAGTCAAAGTCAAAAGTCAGACACATGAAGAAAATACAACTTGAGGGACTAAAACTGCCAAACCTCAAGTTGTATTACAAAAGAAAAAGACAAGGGTCGAAATTGCAAACCGGGCGAAGTTTTGCAATAAGGTTATAAGAGATGAGGGGCCAAAGCTGCCAACCTTCCCAAACTCCATCTTTCCCGCCCAACAAAACCCAGGTACAGAGTAGGGATGTCTTCCCATACCTTCTACCCTGCAAACCACTCAACACCCTAGATAAATCATTTCAACCACTCCACTTCCCCCCCCCCCAGCTGTATAAGTGCCATGTTGGCAATCCCTCACCATTCCCAAGTATTTTCGATGGCTATGATTGACTCCAAAGAAGCACAAAAGAAATTGAAGGCTGGGATTTGTTTTAGAATCACCTCACACAACAAGCACACTTGGTTTTTGCTCTCACAAAAGAAGCACAGTTGGAAGACCCAAAGAAGAAGACTTCGGCTATAAATAGAGCCTTTTGTAAGCCTTTGAGGCAACTAGTTAGTTTTTAATTTTTAATATAACTTAGCTTATTTTCAGTTCTTTTAAAACTCATTTACAGCTTTTACTTTCAGCTTTGTAACACTTTCAAGTTTTAATGCAAATTTGAGGTTTTAAGTCAATTTACAATTCCAAGTGTTAAGTTTCTTAATTGTGTTGTTTTGTGTTCAAAAGCTCTCAATACAGCTTGTTTACAAGCTGTTTTAACTAAGTGAACCTAAGAAGTTAATTAGATAAGAGAAAATCACTAAAATCACTCTCAAATACACCACAGCTTATTTTATGGATGATAAGCCAGTTCTGGATGGGCTTATGGACACTACTAGCTTGTTTTATGCAAGCTAGAGCTTGTAGATTCATTGTTTGACCCTGTTTTGAGCAAGGGTGTTGTAAGTCTCTCTTTTTCTTGTTTTTCTTATTTACTGTAGAACTGCTTATTAGTGCTTATTTGTTACTTATGTTTACTTATTTGTGCTTTATCAGAATGTTTAGTGCTTATCTTACTTAGTTGTTAGTTTAAAAGTGATTTGTGCAACTTTCTTAGTTAATACTGGTAGTATGCTTAGTTAAAACTGTTAGATTGATTCAGCTTATTTAAGTGCTTATTCTTGATTGAAGTCTGCTTATAAATGCCTTATTTTGTTATTTGATAATCTGTTTTTAATAAATTAGGATCAAATCAGCTTAAAATAAAAAGAAAAATGATTTGTGAAAACTTTAAGGGGTATTTTGCAACTAGCAGTACTAACCCATAGTTAGTACTGCTAGTTCATTTTGGAACTTTTAAAGCTAGCAGTACTAACTCAAAAGTACAGTACTAAACTCCAGTTAGTACGTTAGTTAAAAATTTTAGTATGGTGGGTTCTTTTAGCTTATCAGCTTATTACCTTCTGATTATTTAATGATTTCCTTAGCTTTTTAGGAGTAGATATTAACCATTGTCTTTACTGTCTTTAGGAGTTTTGGAGTAAGACTTTTTTCTTATTTAAGCTTATTTTCCTTTTCAAAGTATTTTCAATAGTGTATCAGTTTGTAGCTTTTAGCTTATTTGCCATTTTAGTTTAATCTAGTTGCTTCTTCTTATGCCTGAATGCTTATTAGGGGTAGTTAAATATCTGTTTTAGCTTATTTGCTTATTTCTTGTTTCATTGTGTTTTGTTAAAGCTAGCAGTACTAACTTAAAGATAGCAGTACTAACTTAAAGCTAGCAGTACTAACTCCAAGTTAGTACTGATAGTTAATACTGTTAGTACTGTTGTTAGTACTGCTGAGTTTTTCTTGCTTAATTTAGCTTAATTGCTTTTTGAATTTGCTTATTTAGAGTTAGTTTAGCTTATTTGGTTTGTCTTAAGCTTATTTGAGCTTATTTGTGTCTTAGTGTAAAAGTTTTAAGTGTTTTTACCATTTCTAGCTTTTATTCTTGTTCCAGCTTATTTTCTTTGCTTATTTTTATGTGCATTTGCTTATTAGGTTTAGTGCCCAATCACATCCTTGTCATATTCAAACATCAATTACCAATTCGTGTTTCGATTTTCCATTCTAGCCTCGTTGGGACATAACGACCCGGGAACACTCTATACTGCTTCCGGTTTAATTGACCTCGCGAGTTTTGATCCTTGTTATATGTTTATATTTATTTGTATTTATTGATATATAAGAAGGGGTAAGATCGCGCCAGTCAAACGTCAACACAATGGTTGGTGAGAGTCATAGGTTTTAGACACATAACAAAATATTTCAATCAATTGCTGCGATTACTAAAATAATCCATAATAACACACGTGTCCCGCAGTCCACGTACAAACCAATCCACCACAGTGTCCCGCAGTCCACTGGGTCTATTAAAAAACCAAAAATATAAAAACATTGTCCATAAAAAAAAGAAATAAAATTCACAAATTGGTAAAATACCAAAATATAATATTCTCAACTGAGGTATTATCATAATAACTTCCGGTGAACTTGTTGGTTCCCAACTCGAACAAAAGATTTAAAAACTTGCCAATTGTGTCTCTTACGACAAACGGCTCACCTTGAAAAGTTAAACAAACTATAAAGTGGGTATAAGGAGGGTTGTTCCGAGGAACTACGACCCGAAAGGAGAAATAAGCTTCGCGCTATTCCTACTCCTCCGCTCACCTGTGAGTTTATCTTTTTGAGAGCTACCGTGAAGTAAGTAGATTATTTGGTTTAAGTTGTCTTATCTCATTGTCCGTTAAAATCAATTGTGAATTAATCATTAAAAAAACCAAAAAAAATTAGAGTTAATTTTCTTTTTATATTTCTATTTTGTGCATGCGCACTCGTTCTCAAGCACGTAGACATCGACAACCACAAGTCCGACAAACTTCTATTGAATCATCCAATCTTGAGAAACCCGATAATCCTCCCATAGTTACGATGG
>BQNB010142886.1:0-17068 GCA_026074375.1 Tanacetum coccineum | reverse complement strand
TATTTCAACCTAGATTTATTTAGTAGCTTGGTTACGAGATCACTGTAAATGATCTCTCCTATGTCAACCTTAGTCCCAGTAATGAGACAATAGGCAATCATCTGCTGAATAGAGTTGATCTGTTCAATAGACGAGTAATTCCCGCCGAGAACATGAATTACAAAAGTGAACAGGATTCTCCAAGCAACAGGAAAAGAGTTCTTTAGGACAAGGGTTTTGTCCAGATAACTTGCATTGGTTGCAATCTTTCCCAGTGTAGTTTTAACGGTCACAAGGGTAGGGTGAGCAACATATTTTCCTTTGTTATAGTCAAGACCAATGGATGAACAAAATGTATTAAAATCAAGGGTGAAAGGCTGGTCATTCAACTCTGAAAACTTGATAAAAAACTCCCTCAGTGGGTGATCCACGAAGTCATAAGTGGGTGGATTAGGGTCATAGGCTATTGCAGTACTCCAGAACTCCCTTAGGAGGTTTTGGTATAGTACTGAGGGGCTTTTTGTAAAGGCCAATTTTAAAGGGCAATTCATCAAAAATTTCATGATTGAGTTGTAAGCAGGGACATTTGCTGGATAGTTAAAGTTTCCTATTACATTGTTTGTTTGAAAGGTCACATTATCCACAGTCATGTTTTCCCACTAAGGAGCATACACAATTGCTTGTTCTTCTATCATTATTGATATAGAAAACAAAAGGTTTTAATGGCAGAATATCACACACCAGATGGTCACAAGTTGATTGCTGCCGTGAAATGCGTGATATGTTATCAAGAAGGTCAATACAAAGATGGACATCTTGTTTTGAACACACTTGAGCAAACAAATGATTTGAGAAAACAAGTTTGTAACGAACAAGTATTGTGAAAGTGAAAGCCTTTTACCAGAAAATGAAGAACACATACTTCTTTTGCTTTGAGAGAAAAATTGAGCAGAGTTTGTTTTATTTTTTAGTTTTGTGTGTGTGTTCTACTCTTTGAAGGGGTATTTATAGATGAATGTGAAATAGGTTTTAATAATTTTAAACTTCTTATTTTTTGAAAAAGTTAAAAATGGTTTGGTAACACATTTAATGTTGTTACCCACTATTTGCCCGATCCCGTTTTTTACGGCTACTGTTGTACCATTTCATTGTCCTGCACTTTTATAGGCATGACGTTTGGATAACGGTCAAATGTCGTTTGATTAGACATTTTGGGAAGGGATCATGTTTGTAGGAGTGAGCATTAAATGCATAGTGGTTTATTTGAGTGATATTTGGAGAAGTGGGGGCCTATGACTGTTAGATGACAGTTAGATAAGGAATATTTGTTCCTTATTTAATGTGTTCAGTCACCAACCTAGGACATTAAGTAACTAAAGACTTGGAGCATTTAGTTACTTCATTTAATATGTTCCTCAGTGTCATAGGATTCATATATGTTTCAGGGAGATGGTGTCAAGGAGAAAAGAATATACACCACACTGAACATGTTTGATCAGGGAGACGGAGCAATCAATGTTCAACATGCCTAATTCTGCTTTCAGTCTGGTGAAAGTAGGTTCATCCAAAGGCTTGGTGTCATACCCCAACAAAGGCGGAAACATGGGTATGCGACAAGAATGATCAATCATAACACAAGATACAAAATAGAAATATTCTAAAATGCATTAATGAAAAAGTGTCATGAAGATCATCCACCTAAAATACAAACTTGAGTGAACTCCCAACAAGAACACATCACATAGTCACTTACAAATCTAAATGCCCACGCAAGGTTCCATATAATCTTAAACCTCAATCCTCAAGAAAACAAATCCATAACATACTTAAAAAAGAAAGACCTCTCAAACATAATCCATCAGGATATACTTAAATTTGCTATCACACATCTCAACCTTAACGATTATTCTCTTCACCTAAAAATGATACTCGAAAACGTCAACAATAATGTTGGTGGCTCGTAGGTTTGAAGGAAACCTAGTCGCTATGCCAATATCTCAAACAGTTGGATAATTGTGCTATATGATAGTGAATATATGCAAACAATCACAACCCATGACTTAGCATCCCCGCTAATCATGTACCAAGACCTAGCATCCCCGCTAGTCTTATCACCAGCATGTACTAACGCTCTTGGGGTCGCAACCCTGAGGTTATACGCACCTAAAAGCCTACCAGTACTAGAACATTTACAACAGGGCAACCTTTCACAGACATAGCAATCCTATGCTAATCACACACCTTGTCATGCACCTCGATGCATGCAAGAACAATCTACCACATAATATTCACATAGCAGTCATAAGCACATAAATTGTCCTAAAACAAAACCACATTTCGCACAGTTCAGAAAAATAGTTCAAAACACATTTGAGTATCATTTTTCCCCAACGAAAAAGATTTAAAAAGTGGGGCTACGAGAACTCACCTCAAGCAAAGGTGTCAAGCCGCAAACTCAATATCACACAAGCAAATGCAACGACGTCCGAACACGACCTAGTCCAATTAATGTTTCACTTATCATTTATTTCCAAAACAATTTTCAGGTTTGATGCATAGAGGTCAGATGCGCGTTGTACGATCACTCTTAACGTTTTCAGTGGTGTGATGGTTGATGACTTATCTTCAAAAATAAGATACTCCTAACTCATACGTTAGTATAATATATATATACTTATACTTTGCTAATATAATAGATAAGTAATATAAGATAATAAATACTTATATATATCTCGAAACTTCCATTCAGTACTCTTAGTTACCATTAATTCATCATTTAAGTTATAAGAAACGAAACGTTTATTTATACTAGACAATTTAGAAAAAATTTCGTAAAACTATATTTTTGGTCTTTTAGTCGACGTATTAAAATAATAAAATAGTATTATTTTATTATTAAATCAAAAAATCACGTTTTGAGTAAAAATTCTAAGTATAGACTTTTTACGAAATTTTGACACGACTCGTTTGTTTATACAACGTTTTCCAAGGTTTTAAACCTTATTTTCAAACACTTTTTTTCATAATTTACCACTTTTCGACAAAATACCAAAATCCTTTCTCACAACGTTCATCAAAATATATTTCCTAAAACGGCTTTCAACATCAATTCATAAGTATGTTTCGCTTTCCAAAAGTTCGCCAAAACTCTTAAACGACTAATTTATGCTTATTGGGCCTTAAGACCCAATAAGGATCCATTAAGATATTCATAGGTATATAATATATACTTTAGGCCCAATTTCAAAGCCCATTAGTAAATATATAAGCCCAATACAATAGCTAACAAAATAACCCGGACAATAATAAGCTCTTAATAAGCCACGGCTTAAAGAGACTTATTGGGCCGTGAGCCCATAAGCTCCAAAACTAACCCATTAGACTTAAAAATAAGCTAATAAGCTGCGTAGTATATTCGGTTATCACCATAAGCTATCAAAATAGAATATACGACATATGAGGTAAATAACCAAAAATACTTTCCTTGTAGATCCTTAAATTTTTGAGAGCTAATAAGCCCAAAATAAGCTCGAAATGCTTATAAATACACCAAATAATCCAATATCCATAATAAGCTAAATAGCAATTAAATGTTTTTTAACCATCACAACCACAACAATAAAACTACAAAAACCTTATTCCCTTTTTACTTTCATTCGAACCAAACGCACCCTTATTATCCATTTTGCAAACTTTTTATTTTCGATTTTTAACAAACGCACCGTACAACTAGCTTTTATGCATCATTTAACACTCAAAAGTACAAGTTAAATAAAAATTTATAAAACTTACAAAGAGGGTTTTGACAAGCGAGAACGAACGCGAACCGACTACCAAAACGTAGCTTAAACAATAACCCGGATACTAGAAGCAACCCACGACTCTGGAAATCTTCATGTTTTTTTATCTAAGATTGAAAAATAAAGTATGTGTGTGTGTGTTTTAGGTCGGATGAACAAGAGAGAAACACACAAAGCGTGTGTTTTATGTTTTTGAAAGAAAATGAGATATGCATGTTTTGGAATCAAACAAAATCATATGTACCATGGTTGGGATAAGCCATCCTAAAAACTAGCTATTTTGTTCCCCTTGCTTGTCTAACCGGCCATGGTATCCTAGGGCCTCGGGTTCTTCGTTTTTATGTCCGGTAAACTTAAAACTTAAAAACCTTGATCGTAAAATATTTCCTAAAGTTACTTAGCATTTGTATTCACTGTAAAATTACTTTTCCCATAACTTAGAGTATTTACACAACTCATTTTCACATTAAACTTCCCAAAAATCATTTGGAACATTATTGGACGTGTCGGGACTCGTTTTCGGCATTTCACGCTATTTATGGGTCAAACCACCCGGAACATAATCAACATAATAATACCCTCTAAAAGGATTATTATACACCATATAACCATAAAACACCTCAATCACATAAATCCACCACCGTCAAAACGGTACTTCACAAAATTGACAAAAGTCAAATAGTCAAAGGACTAAATTAGAACATTCAAATTCACAAAAAGGGCAAGTGTTACACTTGGTAAAGATATCAGCTAGTTGATATTCAGTGGGGATGAAGTGTAATTCAATATCTCCTTTAAGGATGTGATCCCTGATGAAATGATATCTTATATCAATATGCTTGGTTCTTGAGTGAAGTACTGGATTATTGGATATTGCAATGGCACTGGTGTTGTCACAAAAGATAGGTACCATCTTGTAATAGATGTCATTCACTGAGTTGAATTTTCATCCATAGGATACTTACACAACACCCAGCAGCAACAACATATTCAGCCTTAACTGAGGACATAACCACTAACTGATATTTCTTAGCACTCTAACAAACCTATTTTCCACTAAGTATTTAGCAGGCACCTGAGGTGATTTTTCTGTCCATATTCCATCCAGCATAGTCTGAGTTTGAGTATCCTTTTAGATCAAAGCCTGAACATTTTGGATAATACAGACCAAGGGTAGGAGTACCTTTCAGATACCTGAGGATTCTTTTCACATGAGTTAGATGTGATTCCTTTGGATTGGACTGATATCTTACACATAAGACTGTGGAGAATTAGATATCAGGCCTTGTTGCAGTCCAGTACATCAGTGACCCAATCATTCCCCTATATGAGGTCTTATTAACTGGCTTGCCAGCAAGATCAGGACCTAAGTTGTTGGGAGGAACCATGGGTGTTTTGACTGAGGAACTATCAGAAATTTCATATTTTTTGAGTAAGTTCCTAGTATACTGTTCTTGATAAATGGAGATTCCTTTGTCATCCTGCTTGATTTGTAGTCCAAGAAAGTAGGTGAGTTCTCCCATCATACGCATTTCAAATTTCTTTGTCATCAGTCTCTCAAACTATTTACAAACTTTATAACTTGTTGAGCCAAATATGATGTCATCTACATACACCTAAACAAGGAGTACATCTCCTTTTGATTTATAGATAAACAATGTGTTATCTATTCTTCCCATGGCAAACTTATTTTGTATAAGAAAAGTAGACAGAGTCTCATACCATGCCCTAGGAGCTTGTTTCAGTCCATAAAGGACTTTATCAAGTTTACAAACATAGTTAGGGAACTCACTACTTTCAAAGCCAAGAGGCTGTTTGACATAGACTTCTTCTTTCAGTTTACCATTCAGGAAGGCACTTTTGACATCCATTTGAAAGACTATGAAGTTCATGTATATACCAAAGGCAAGGAATATCCTGATGGCTTCCATCCTTGCCACTGGTACAAAGGTTTCATTATAGTCAATTCCTTTTCCTGACTATAACCTTGTGCAACCAGTCTTGCTTTGTTTTTTGTGGATATACCATGCTTATCTTTCTTGTTCCTGAATACCCATTTAGAGCCTATGGATATTTTTCCAGAAAGGAGTGGAACAAGAGTCCATACTTTATTCTTATAGATTTGATTCAGTTCTTCTTGCATGGAATCAACTCATCCTGGGTGCTTCAGTGCCTCAGATACCTTTTTAGGTTTTATATTAGAGAGAAAGTCAGTAAATAGACATTCACTAGCTGAGGCAGCTGTAAGCTTGACAGTCATGCTTCTTGTAAGCATACCTTCACCAGGATCACTAATGATGTTCACAAGTTTAATGTGTTAGTCTTTTGACCATCTATCTTGAGGAATATGATGAGAACTTGTAGAGGCTTGATTGGATATATGAGACTGAGGGACATCAGGGACTAAAGATTTACTGATAGACACTAAGACTTCAGTATTGTTCCCTGATGGTCCTTCAGTGGGTTGGGTGATAATTTGTTCATTCTGAACATTTTGTTCATGAGTCCCTTCAGCGTTGATTAGATCAGGAGGACCTTCAGTATCCTCAATGAGAGGTATATCAGGCTCGTTTAGAGCAATCACTTCAGGGACATGGTTTTCTTAGGTGAGTTCAGAGAGTGAACGACCATGAAGAATAACATAGTATGAGATATCAAAATTTGCTTGATATTGTCTAGATGGATCATCTTCATGAATAAATTCATCAGAAGGATATCTAGAGGAATCATCAATTCCAATCTCATCCTCTGATGTATTAGTAAACCTGATGGCTTCCATAATCTCATCAAATGTCACATGATAAGTCTCCTTAACTTGTTGTCCTCTTATGTTAAAGACCCCAAAAGCTTTTAAGACAAAAGAATATCATAAGAAATAACCATCATCAGCCTTAGCATCAAATTTACCTAGATGATCTTTGTGATTATGAATAAACACGGGGCATCCAAACACTTGATATAGCTGATATCAAGGATTCTTTCTCTGAATATCTCATAGGGAGTCTTATCATGTCTTTTGATAATGATTGATATGTTTTGAGTATAACAGGCTATTCTGACTGCTTCAGTCCAGAAATGCTTAGAGAGTATTGATCCATTCAGCATTGTTCTAGCAGCCTCAATGAGAGTTTTATTCTTCTTTTCAGCTTTACCATTTTGTTCAGGTGTATAGGGAAAAGAAAAGTTCTAAGAAATTCATTTCTCATCACAAAAACTCTTAAGCTCATGATTTCTAAACTCAGTCCCATTATCAGTTCTGATTTGTTTGACTTTTACATCATTTTGGTTTTCTATCATCCTAATAAAAGATATAATCATTTCAGGTACCTGACTCTTCTTCCTGAGAAAGTGAACCTATGTGTACCTTGATTACTCATCAACAATGACTAGGGTATACTTCTCATGATTTATAGACATTAGACTTATTGGTCCAAATAAATCCATATGAAGAAGATGCAAACACTTCTTGATAGAGAAGTTTTGTTTAGTTTTGAATGAAGCTCTATGGTGCTTCCCTTTTTCATATTCTGGGCAAGGTTTATCCTTTGAATAAACTAGGGAAGAAAGACCAAGAACTTTCTTTTATTTTGCAAGTTTATCAATGTTCTTAAAATTGAGATGGGATAGCCTTTTATGCCATAGCCAATTTACACTTTCTGAGGCTTTGGCAAAGAAGCAGGCTCCATTTGGAGTCAGTGATGACATGTCAAGGACATATACATCATTTCTTCTATGTGCTATCAGAACAATTTCTTTGTTAGCATTAAAGATTGTTCCTTGCTTATCATCAAATTGTACAATATACTTAGCATCGCAGAGTTGACTAATGCTAATTTGATTGTACTTAAGACCATTTATAAAGGCTACTTTTGTGAAAATGATACCCCATAAGTTATTGAACCATATCACTCAGTAATACAGGATGAGTTATCACTAAACACTACCTTAGGACCTGGTTGCTCTACATATTTGTGCAGATAACTCTTGACACCAGTCATACTCCTTGAGCATCCACAGTCCAGGTACCAAATGGGCTCCCTGATGTGTCTTTACAAAAATAATAAGTTTTGGGTTAGTTTTTCTTGTGAACCCACTTTTTGGTGCGCTCTTTGGCCTTTGTAGCCTGAATTTTCTCACCTCTTTTAAAGTGATCAAATTCATTGTGGTCAGTGGTAGAGTGTACAGTGCTTTCACATGTATTACACTTGACAACAATTAAAGACTCACTAGAGTGAGAAGACTCAGCTAGTACTCCTCTTCTAATATGAATGACACAATTATGTCCTGAGGTAAAGTGATCATAACTTCCACATATTTCACACTCAAGGTAGTTTCTACAATCATCAGGTATGTTATTATTGAAACCATAGTGTGTGCATGGTGGGAAAGGCTTTGCCTTTGCTTTTAGGATCTACTTGGAAGGAGATCCATATTGAGAAGGCTGAGCCTTATAGTTCTCACTCCTTTTTAGAGAAGCAGTATACATTTCATGATCTAAGGTCCTATGATCCTCCTTTTTGCATATCATGTAGTAGAGAATCTTATAGCAATCATCAGTTGAGTGATTGGTATAGTGACAGAGTTCATACTTAAGTTGTGGTTTTTGAATAGGCTTAGGCTTGAGTGACTTTGATGAGCCAGAATTCTAAACTTTGGGCTTAGAATCTTGACTTATTTTTGATGAGTCAACTGACTTGGATGACTCAGTCTGTTGAAATTTTGAATTTGATTGTTAAGTCTTGTGGGTAGAATTGACATTTTCATTAATTAACATCTAAACAAGTTTAGTTAATTTATTTATCTTTGATTCTTGTTTAGTGTTCTTGACTTCAGTAGGAACTGAAGGTGTGGTTAGCTCAGTTTCACTAACAGTGACAGTTCCTGAAACACTCTTGTTTAAAGAATCATGTGTTTCAAGCTTTGTATGTTTCATGATACCTAAGCCTGGTCTCTCTTTGGGAGAGTGAGGTTGGAAGGTCAATGACATTACCTCTGAGCTTGGTGAAGCTCCCTGAAGATTTTTCAAGGGAGGTAGAGGAATAAGGGATTATGCTTCAGAATCTTTGGATGATTCAGGGGTAATTGATGTTTTAGTGGGTTAAAGAGACTCATTGATAACTTGACTGTTAGGAATACGAAAAGTATCGGTCACTTTTAATATAGTTAGTCGTAGCTTGTAGATTAATCAAATGTTACGTTAGTAAGCTAACCGGGCCAAAGGCTCATGGAAAGCCCATGACTAAGCCCATGGTCGGCCATAGCTAGGACTCTATAAACTTTCTCCACACATGGAGAGGGTGTTGGTTGGTTCATTTTACACTTAATCTAATCTTTCTTTCTTTGTTACTTTCTCTCACTAGAACCATCCTCCCATCTACACTCTCTCTCTAAGATTTCTTTATTGTTCTTTGGTGTTATAGATTACTACTATTCTACAATTGGTATCAAGAGCCATAGAGTAATTTGTTTAGTTTTTGTGTTTGTTCTTGTTTTGTTTTTTTAAACCGTACCTTCTCCTTTATTGTTCTTGTTTTCGTAGCTTTTTTTATACACTAAAGGATCATTTACCTTGGTAAATCTGATCTAGTATCTTTAGGATATAGGTGTACAAGCTTAGAATCAAGAAAAATATCATTTTTCAAATTTTGTGTTCGAAAAGTCTTAGAAAGTACAATTCTTGATTTTAAATTTTTTGGCTTAAAAACCATAATGTTTGCATTTTTAAGGTACCTATGGGCTTAGTAATAGTAGTTGTACAAAATATTTTAGGTAAAAACGATCAAAAGTGAGTCTTTTTGTGTTTTGAAAGATTTGAGTTTCGTCCAGTTGAAGGCGAATTAACAATTGTGCTTTGGAAGGCGATTTAGCAACTTTCAGTGCAAGGTGAATTAGCAACTTTTAGTGCAAGGCAAATTAGCAATTTCCAGTGAAAGGCAAATTAGCAATTTGCAGTGGAAGGCGATTTAGCATTTTGGCATTGGAAGGCGATTTAGAAACTTATCAGTGCAAGGTGATCTAACCGATTACCAGTGCAAGGCGATTTAGCAAATTATCAGTGTAAGGCGATTTAGCAGATTCCTTTGCAAGGCGATTTAGCAGTTTTCCAAGCCAAGGCGATTTAACAACCTTCCTTAACAAGGCGAATTAGCAATTTTTAGTTCAAGGCGATTTAACAACTTGCGGTGATTTAACAAATTCAAAAGGAAAATTAATTCACTTGAACTAAAATTTAAAACTCAAATTTGCTAAAGTAAATTATACGGTTTATCTCTTTGAATTGTAAAATCCCGTGAAACATTTAATTGTCTTCCCGGTTTTATCAAGAGTTGTAAAATCCCGTGTAGTTTCAAGACTTACAACACTCAATAGACAACTCACTAAAACATAATTACTTTCAATCACCGTTTGATCCACAAGTAATCTAATAACATCAAATCAACATGGATTCAATGATTCTACTTGGATAAAAGAATACTCTTGCTAAGTACATGATACTCTCCGATGCTGACAATCGTCCACCAATGTTAGATAAGGACCTGTATGATTCTTGGAAAAGTAGAATGGAATTATACATGCAAAATAGAGAGTACGGACGAATGATACTTGAATCAGTTGAACACGGTCCACTCATTTGGCTTACTGTTGAAGAGAATGGGGTGACCAGAACAAAGAAATATGCCGAATTGTCTGTTGCTGATAATATCCAAGTTGATTGTGATATGAAAGCAACCAACATCATTCTTCAAGGTCTACCAGCTAATATCTATTCACTTGTGAATCATCACAGAGTTACCAAAGATTTATGGAGAGCGTTCAATTACAGATGCAAGGTACTTCTTTAACTAAGCAGGAAAGAGAGTGTAAGTTGTATGATGCATTTGATAAGTTTACTCACATCAAGGGGGAAACACTTCATAAGTATTACTTGAGATTCACTCAGCTGATTAATGATATAAACATCTACAAAATGAACATGGAGCAATTTTAAGTTAATACCAAGTTCTTAAACAGTCTTCCACCTGAATGGAGTAAGTTTATGACTGATGTCAAGCTTGTAAAAGATTTACATACTACCAACTTTGATTAGCTTCATGCATATCTTGAACAAAATGAACTCCATGCAAATGAAGTTCGTATTCTACGTAAACGCAGTCAAGATCCACTTGCATTTGTTGCAAATCAGCAGATGACACCACCTCACTTCAACACTTATCAGTCTTCTTACTATAATCCTCAGCTTCAACAATAGTTTTCACCATCTCAAGCTTCTCAATATGGACCAATTCATCACCCTCAACATTACTCATCCACTTATCCATTACAACCTCAACTCAATCATTCATCCATTCCACCATCGCATACATATCAGTCTCAAATGAATGATCAAACCTCATATGCTCCACAAATTGCTTATCAATCACCTCAAGCTCCTACACAACCTATGACTAAGTTACCACTTGCGGACTCAAGTCTTGTTGTTCTAGTATTCTCTCTAGGAGATGATCCTATTGCTTGTCTAAATAAGGCAATGGATTTTCTTACAGCTGTAGCTTCCTTAAGGTTCCTCTCAACCAACAATCAACTTAGAACTTCCTTTAATTCGAAAAACCAAGCCACTATTCAAGATGGCAGGGTCATAGTGCAACAAGTTCATGGGAGACAAGGGCAAAGTTACTCTGGTACTGGCTATAAGAGTAATGCTACTAGTTCTGGGGGAAGTAATGCAAGTGGACAAGCAAGGGTTGTTAAATGCTACAACTGTCAAGGTGAAGGACACATGGCCAGGCAATGCACTCAGCCTAAGCGACCAAGGAATGTAACATGGTATAAGGATAAAGCGATGTTAGCTAAAGCTTAAGAAGCTGGACAAATGTTGGATGACGAGCAACTCGCATTTCTTGCAGATCCAGGGATTCCAGATGTTCAAGTTGTTTAGACAATCATTCCAAACAATGATGCTTTCCAGACTAAGGATCTTGATACTTATGATTCTGACTGTAATGATATCTCCAATGCAAAAGCAGTTCTCATGGCCAACATTTCCAACTATGGTTCTGACGTTATCTCAGAGGTACCTCATTCTGATACCTATCTTAATGATGATATGGAGAATCAAAGTGTGCATGCAATGCAAGATTTTAAACAATCACCAGTTGTGGATTTTACAGATAATGAGATACATAGTAATAGCAGTATCATTCTGTATTCTCAATATTTGCAAGAAACACAACAGGCAACTATTCAAGATACTAATTTGCAAGCACAACAAGATTTAATGATTTTATCTGTGATTGAACAAATGTCAGAACAAATGATTAATCATGTAAATAATTGGGAAAAGGCTAATAAGGAACAAAATAATGAATCAGTAACCGCTGAGCTTGAGAGATATAAAGAACGAGTCAAAACTTTTGAATAACGTCTTAATATTGATTTAAGCAGTCGTGAAAAAATGATTGATTCTCAAATGGATGATATGATTAAAGAAAATCTTGCACTAAAAGAACAAGTTGACTCACTTAAGCAAAATCTTTCTAAACAAATCAAAGAAAATGAATCTTTATTGCAAACATTCACTGTTTTCAAAAACGAATCCAAAGAAAAGGAAGATAAATATATGGAAAACGAAATTAATTTGGAAAAGAAGATAAAGGAACTTGATAATATTGTTTACAAAGTGGGTCAATATTCTCAAACAGTGCACATGTTAACAAAGCCTCAAGTTTTTTTATGATAATATTCGCAAACAACCTCTAGGTTATCAAAATCCGTTTTATCTTAAGAAATCTCAGCGGATTAAACCAACCTTGTATGATGGTATTGTTATTTCTGCTAAACATGTTGCTATACCTATGATTGATGATGAAGAGACATTGATTTTGGAAGAAGAGAGTCAATCAAAAATGTTTGAAAAAGAAAAGGATCCGAGGCCATTCAACAAACATTTCTCATAAACCTATTGATGTATGAAAAATTAATAGACATCTTATGATTTTGGTTAAACGTTTTACTCCACAACAAGAAATGGATGTTGAACAAGCATTCAATCCTACCAGTAAACCTTTTGATGTATCCCTGTCAAAATAGAAGCACCTAAGGAACTTCCTAAGGTTATCTTGGAGAATAGAAAACCTTAAAAAGCTTAATTTCACCTGCCAGGTTGACAATGTGTGATAGATAAGGACTACACTGAGCTCGTACAGAAGTTTTATGGGGTTTGAACATACAAAAGCTGTTTTTAAACAATGAAATTATTTCCATTTCATAAATCATTAAAAGACATTTTCAATTGTGTATGATAAGATCTTCTAAATAATAATGAAGTACAACAGTTTTTATACCAAATGGACACTGCTGTTCAACATCTCATAGACAAACAATGTTTAGAAATTGCTAAGAAAAGAATTATTTGAAAAATGATCGACTCTTTACAACAAATCATGTCCTAAAATGTTCTTTTAATCAGAATATTAATTCTATGTCATATGATGATGTTAATCTGTTTAATGACAGGAGGGTTAGACAGATTACAGAAAGACTATTTCAGAAAAGGAAGCTGAGAGGTCTAAGTGATTCAATCTTTGAGGCCGAGCTAGAAGTCACAAAATTTTCACATAATGATCTTTTGAAAAGGTTACTCACGCACTGGGAAAAACATTGTATTTCTTTTGATTGTCCCAATACAACTTAAACAAGAAATTTTTCAAAAAGATAAAATCTTGTGTAATAAATCAAAATGCTCTCGAAATTCTAGAATTTTTAAAAGTTAAAGAATTTGAAAATTCAGCTAACAGACAAAGACACTACCATGTTGTAAGTTGAAGTTTGTAAGTTGAAGGAAATTATAAAATCAATGAGAGAAAAGTCCATGAAAGAGAATGTCGATTATGATTACTGTGATATAGAGACCAAAAATGTGGAACTAGAAAATAGTGTGGCAAAAATGCTTTCGGAAAACAAGCGTCTTTGTAAAGAAATTAATCATGTGAAACAGGTTTTTAAAGATCATTTTTACTCAATCAAAAAGACATGTGTTTGTACTAAAGAACATAGTGACTCTTTAATTGATAAACCGAACTTAAAATCTGCTGAAAATGAGGATTTAAAATCTTAAATTCAAGAAAAGGTATTTGTGATAACATCATTGAAAAAAGATTTACGAAAACTAAAAGGAAAAGAAACTGTTGATAGTGATGCACAAATACCATCTGCCACCATTATTGTTTCAGGAATGTTTAAGCTAGATTTAGATCCTTTAGCTCCTGGGTTATTGCAAAATAGGGAAGCTCACATAGACTACCTTAAGTACACTCAGGAACACGCTAATATTCTTTGGGGAATAGTCGAACAAGCTAAAGTGAAACAACCTTTAGATATTGTGTTAGACTTTTCCTGTAAGCATGCCAAATGAATTTAGGAGTTACTTGTATATGTTCGAGATACGTGCCCTAATGCGATTAAACTTAGTGCAAAAAAGGTTGCTGTCACACCCATAAACAATGTCAAGAAAGTTAGGTTTTCAGAACCTCTCACATCCTCAAGCAACATTAAACAGGTAGAGTCATCTAAAAAATTAGATTCTAACACACCTGTGTTGTCTTCTACATGATTATAGTGTTCTACTAGTAATTGCGGATCAAAGCCTAAAGGCAATAAAAAGAATGATAGGATCTCGCAAACACCAAGTAGGAACATGAAGAATAAAGTAGAAGCCCAACCTAGGAAAGTTAATAAAAAGAATCATGTTGTTGAACCTATTTGTGATGTTGATGTTAAGCATTCACTGTCAAATGTGAATTTTGAACCTATTTGTGCTACTTGTAATAAATGTATGTTTGATGGTATTCATGATATATGTCTTCTTGCTTTAGTGAAAAATGTGAACGGCCGTTCTAAATCTGCTAAGAAACATAAAAAACAAAATGTTTGGAAACCTACGGGTCATGTATTCACTGAAGTAGGATTTAAGTGGAAACCAACTGGAAGAACTTTCACTTTAGTTGGTAATTCATGCGCTTTAACTAGGATCACTACCACTAAATAAGATTCCCATGTACTGCGACAATAAGAGTGTGATTGCTTTATGCTGCGACAATGTTCAACACTCAAGAGCCAAGCACGTCGATGTTTGCTACCATTTCATAAAGGGGCAAGTGTAGAACGGATTCGTGGAACTATACTTTGTCCAGACTAAATACCAACTGGCTAACATCTTCACCAAACCTTTGCCTCGAGAGAGATTTAACTTCTTGATCGATAAGCTAGGTATGAGAAGCATGTCTCCAGAAACGTTGAAATGTCTGGCAGAGGAAAAGGACGAGTGATGGTGGTAACTCATATCCTGTGTATTATATGTATATATAGAAAACCAGAAAAACTCAAAAAAAAAGAAAGAAAAGATTTTTCACTTCTTTTAAAATTTTATAAAAACAAAATACAAAATTAAAAAATCAGAAAAAAACAAAAATATTTTCATGTCATGGTTTCTAGCATCGATAATATTTACGGCTTCAGAAATGTCATTTAACAATAGTACAAAGCTGTAAATAAAGTTCGAATAGGAAACATGACATATGGCTTGCTATTATTTCAGATAGCAATCCGGTCTTCATCTTAAAGGCAAGTATTTCAAAAAGGAAACTTGACCTCATAACGGGAATTTATTCTCGGGCATGGTCTACTTTTTGACCATGCAAAGGCTTGTGATTACTTTGCATCACAACCCGTGCTTTCCATATTCCATAAGTGTACGTGTCAGTGCGCTTATGTGTGAAAATAAGAGAAATCTTATTTAATTGGTGTTGGATTTTCAAAATAAAACATTAATTCATCAAAAAATGCTTTTCAAATACATTTGACCACATAAACAACGACTACAGCTCTTTAAATAGAAAATGGGTCATTGTTTGAAGGGGAGAAAATGTCAAATATATTCTTTATAAAATTAGTTTGTGATAAAGGAAAAGGTTTTAAACAATAACGGGTTAACAATTAAAGGGGAGTTAATTAAGTTTAGCTTATGTGAGCCTTAACTGTTATGTGTTTATGCCTTTAGGGAGTATGTCTGCATATATAAGTTTCTAGGTATGCTAATTAAAAACATTAGAGACTATTTATGCCATTTGTTAAACTTTACTTGCCTAATAAAACTTGTATAAGAAAAATGCATATGATATTAAACTAGAGGGGGCAAAAGTGTCAAAAACGAAATTCGTTTTATAACCCTTTCACCCACCCCGTCCTTTTACACATACAAACACACACTCCAAAAATATTTTTCCCTCCCCTCACTCATTCAAAAAATCACCATCAATTGTTTTCCATTTCTAGTGATTATCAAGCAAAAAGGTATAACTAAAATTAGGATTCCCACACCCTAAACTACATATTCCTCAAAGGAATTAAAGTTTCATCCACGCTTGATCTCGAAAACCCTAAATTTCGAATTAGGGTTCTTTGAAATCGAATGTGATTAAAACCTTAAATTGATTGAGGGGTTTTGTTAGTTAGGTGTGTAGAACACTCGGTTTAAAGAGTTTTGTAATTGATTATCATTTCAATGCGTTTTTGTTTGATTATTGTACACGAAAATTTAGGTTTAAAAAAATATTGTAAAATATTTGTGGGCTTGGTGTGGGTTAGTACTCATGTATATCCTTGAATGAAATAGAGTTATAAAATCCATAGCTTGTTTGTAAATTCTTGGTTAAATGTGTAAAATCATGTGTTATATGCTTGTTTTTGCTCATTGATGATGATTCTATGGCTATTTGTTGTTATGAATGTTCCTTAGTGGTAAACCACTGATATGAATGCTATTTGAACATGTCTTGATACATATAAAATCATGTTTGTGGTAATATGTGCTATGAAGGCGAGTTAACAACTGCCTTTGTGAGGTGAGTTAACAACACCTTTTAAAGGCGAGTTAACAACTCCCTTCAGAAGGCGAGTTAACAATACTCCCTCACAAGGCGAGTTAACAACTTGGCTTCACAAAGCAATTTAACAACATCTTTAAGGAAGCGAGTTAACAAACGTATTAAGGAGGTGATTTAGCAATTCCATTAAGGAGGTGATTTAGCAATTCCATTAGGAGGCAAGTTAACAACCCTCTTTTGGAGGCAAATTATCAATATCAATTGGAGGTGATTTAGCAATGACTTTAAGAAATTTTAAGATTGAATTTTTTAAAGGCAATTTTCAACTTAAGGTAGGTAGCTAATTAAAATTGGTTAATTATGCAATCTAATCAAGTTAAGTAGGCTATATATCAAGGTTCAACAAGG
>BQNB010142885.1:0-17068 GCA_026074375.1 Tanacetum coccineum | reverse complement strand
ATTGGCTTCATGTCACCGTAGACATGCTTTATAAACTTTCCGAGGAGATTTTTTTTGAACGGCAATGAATTATTAAAAGACTAGCAAGAAGCTAGAAGAAACATTACAAAGAGATCAAATTGAGATTTTTTAACCAGTTCTCCCAAGATAAAACATCAGTACATCTATTACTACACCAAAAAAAAGATCGAGAAACAATATCATCAAATAGCACCGATCGCCTTGGGTGAGACTCAGAAAAAATAAGTTGGTTCCGAAAGTACCATATATACCACCACGCCACAAAAAATACTCCTTCCAGCAGGACTTTGGACTTAGATGGACGTCTGATAGAGGAGAACCAAACATCCCAATCAGCAAATGAAGATAAGTCCTGACTATCAAGCTCCCACCACCGACATATCCTACGGAAAATACGAGAAGCCAAGTCACACCGGAATAATACATGGGAAATATCCTCTAAAACCGCTCCACACAAAGGGCATAGGACAGAATCTATAATCACTCCTCTACGATCTAGGTTGACACGAGTTGGAAGCCGATCAAGCCGTGCACACCAAACAAAAACATTTATCTTGATCGGAACGTATTTAACCCATCTAGTAGATATAGCATCAGACGGAAGAAGGATACTATCAATACTCGAGCGAATATCCTTCACCCGGAACAACCCATCTTTTCACTTCTCATCTCACGTTAAGCTTTAAGCCTACGCCTTGATCTATTGCATAGTTTGGAGGTCACGCCTCGCGTCTTTGCGAGGCCTTAGCGGCATCATAGCGTGCCTTTTAGAAAATTGAAAAATATTATTTTTGTGATGCGGTTTTGTCTTGCTACTGTATTTTTTTTAGAAAATGGGTATTGAAATACAAAAAGATGGATGAGATGTGTTGATTTACAACTTTTGATATTTCTCATAAATTAACTTTTTAGTGTTTTACATATGACTATTTTTTTAATGAAACAAAAAATATAAATAACAAATAAAAAAAAAGTTAAATGAGGTACAAATCATAGGACCCAAAGAAAAACCGAAGTGAATATTCGTGGTTAGTGCAAAATGTGTCGAGCATTTCACTATGAGAGACATTTCACATTAAATATTTCTATTCTTAACACGTGTATAATCTATACTACATATAAAAGAGATTAATATCTCTCTCTTCATTAAATTTTTAAGTAATACAAAATTTAAAGTTTATTGTACAAGTCAATTAAATAGCATAATCTTTTTTCTAAATTTTAAGTAGGGTTAAAGTTATTAATTACCAATGTACTTTTCAAAATTTTCACATATTACCAAAATGGTGATTCTAATATCATTATCACCATCCAAACTTGTTGGTACCGACAAATATAAGGGATTTAGCCGTACAATAGCAACGTACTTTCGATTTTGTTCCATCTTGGTACGTGAACTTTTTTTTGTTCCACTTAATGTAACGAACTTTCATGTTTCGTGTTATTTTGCACCGTGAAACTTGTTTTACCGGGTGAGCGTGTATATGTGATGTATGTGTGTTATGAGAGCAAGACAAAATTAGAAATGATAAGAAAAAATCAAGGTTATAAATAGCGTGAGGCGTGACGTGGTGGCATGGCCAAGCCTCACGCCTTAGGAACCATGGCGAGTCATGCGTTTTTTAAAGTGTGACTTAAAGTGGCATAAAATATGAAAATATTTATAAATTTATATATTTATATCATATTTCACGTATATTGAGTTTACAAAAAGTGTCATACATAAGAAATAAAGTCAAGAAACTATCTTTCTCAAAGGTTTAAATCGGAGTCAAGAAACTATCTTTGCATGTAATCTTTTTCATTTTTATAAAAAAACGATTTTTATCAAAATTGATTTCAAAAAAGCCTTTACGTATCATGCCTTATCGTGTCTTATCACGTTTTTTCACTTCTCATCTCACGTTAAGCTTTAAGCTTACGCCTTGATCTATTGCATAGTTTGGATGTCACGCCTCACGTCTTTGCGAGGCCTTAGCGGCATCATAGCGTGCCTTTTAGAAAATTAAAAAATATTATTTTGGTGATGCGGTTTTGTCTTGCTACTGTATTTTTTTTAGAAAATGGGTATTGAAATACAAAAAGATGGATGAGATGTGTTGATTTACAACTTTTGATGTTTCTCATAAATTAACTTTTTAGTGTTTTACATATGACTATTTTTTTAATGAAACAAAAAATATAAATAACAAATAAAAAAAAAGTTAAATGAGGTACAAACCATAGGACCCAAAGAAAAACCGAAGTGAATATTCGTGGTTAGTGCAAAATGTGTCGAGCTTTTAACTATGAGAGACACTTCACATTAAATATTTTTATTCTTAACAACGTATAAAAGAGATTAATATCTCTCTCTTCATTAAATTTTTAAGTAATACAAAATTTAAAGCTTATTGTACAAGTCAATTAAAAAGCATAATCTTTTTCCTAAATTTTAAGTAGGATTAAAGTCATTAATTACCAATGTACTTTTCAAAATTTTCACATATTACTTAAAATGGTGATTCTAATATCATTATCACCATCCAAACTTGTTGGTACCGATAAATATACGCAACGTAATTTTCATATTTTCCATGTCATTATTTTTATCCACGTGGAATTAACTTTTGTTGACTTTTTCCACCTCAAGCATCTTCATCTTCCTCCTTCTAAGTTCATCTCAATCCTCATCACTAAACCCACCATTATCTTAAAACCAATCTTCGAAAAATTCAAAAATCATTCTTTTACAAAACTCGTTATCATCATCATATAATACAAGTTCTATTCAACATCAAAAACAACAAATATATTAATACTAGTACATGACACAAACACCGAACAGTAACAAACACACTTATGTTCTGTTTGTACAACACAAATCTATCTATCAATTTCAAATCCACCTACTGTCACGCGCCACGCTCCACGCTCCACCCTATCTCCACCACCAACACCACATTCCGATGATGCCCTCATCACAACAAACAAAATATGGATCTGAATTGAACCTTCATTTCATTTAAATAAATAAATAAGTCTTTTTTTAGATTGGAAGTTAATGGGGTCGAGTAGTAGTAAATCTAGGGAAGTGGTGATGTCACCAGAGAGTCGAAAGAGTGTTTCGAGAAATATTTTTCAAGATAATTGTATCATCAACATATCTTCTTCTTCTTCTTTTAATGGTAATAGTGATACTGATGATGATGACGTCACTTCGAGATGTTGATATGAAGATGGCAGTAAACAGGAAGAGTATTTTTAGCTGTGTGAGATGATGAAAATATATTTTAAAGAATTGAGATCTGGAAATTGGAATAGAGATGATAAAAAGATATGTGAGAAGTGATAAATAGGATGATTGGGATTAACATTAGTGACGTGTATATAAATAAATAATAAATAATTAAAATGACCTGCTAATTAAATGAGGTGTAGGTTAATTGTACTTGGCAACCGGTTATTAAAAGTCATTTTTAAGAATGTTTCTAAGTTTAGAACAAATGTAAAAGTTACGAATGTAATCATGATACTTAAATCACCATCTTGGTAATATGTAATTTTTTTTAAAAATACGTTGGTAATTAATGACTTTAACCCTTTTAAGTATTACATATTATATAGCTTATGGTACAAATATTTAACCCACTCCTAAACTTAATTTTAATTAATAAATGTTATAAAGCATATGTTACAAGTATACATTAATTAAAGTTTTAAACACCCTAATTAATATTATTTTTAAAATATCCTCAAAATGAAAAATGCATATTATTATACATGTTTTACAAACTAATAAAACACACAAAACTTCATAAAATTTATATGCTAACAAGTTGATGGTACATATGATTTTAAAAACCGGATGGGACCAACGCGTTTAACCAAAAATGAGAGTCGCCACCGGTTCGGCTAGCCAATAAAAGCCGTCCAAAAACGAAACGAAGATAACCGGGCGGAACTGATATAAACGGGTGAACCGAGTCGGACTAGGATCATATATTTTATTATTCTTCGGTTAATCAGTTTATCATTCTTATTTTGGTGACACATAATTTTTAATCACAGGATACCCGCCGCCGCAACGCATAGGTACCATGCTAGTCCTAATTTAAAAGGTTTAACAATTATTTTCCCTTTCCGAACTAACTCCGGTACTTCTTTACTTTCTCTAATATATACATCACTTTTTTTTAGAACGACGAGTTAGTATAGTTACTAAGTTAGTTATTCAATTTCACAGTATTTACCCAGAAGGTAGTCTCTGTCAGCCTCGAATAATAATTAGTGATTCAATTCCACAGAACATACCCAGAAGGTAGTCCCTGCCAGCCTCGAATCGACGCATCTATAGAGCAGAACCCCATAGATTCCCACCTTAAAAATTCTCTTTTCATGAAAATTCTCATCTAGTTGTTTCAGAGATTTAGATATTATTCACTCACTTCATCTTCCGGCTTCACTTGTTTAATTCCGCCTCAATAAATGATAAGTCTTTTTTATAATCTCAAAGAAAACTCAATAAATGATTAAGTCTTTTTATAATCTCAAAGAAAACTCCTAAATGCTTTATCAGAGACTTCATTTACAATGAGATCATCAAGCTGTGAATTAAGCCGACATGAACATTTTAGAGGCATTTTAGATAAACCATTAGCATTGTGAGCAGACCCATGTGAGATGAGCCCTTTTATGGATTGGTTAAACCTAAACATTTAGGTAGATGATGCGAATCTTTCCAAACTATTGCGTAACCAGAAAAATACAGTTCAAGAGAACAATTTGCATTATGGCAAAATGCATAGAAAAACAATTTTCCTTTTTGACAATCGGTCATATACTTCTCTAAATTATAATCGTAGTTAGAAGTAACATATTACATGCTTACATAGTCACTGACGGAGCCAGGATTGTTCAGTCGGGTGGGCCAAAACAAATCTTTTAAAAAGAAATCAGTTTTCACTTTTCCTGCTCTTTCGGTGTTCACTCGACAATAATGCAATGCAACAACTAATACAATTTTCTAATGTATATGATTATTTGATTGAGCTTTGTATCTTATTTTGGGTGGGCTTTTGAAGTTTTATATATAATTTACACTTTAAAATATCCATACTACTACTTCTCAAAAAATTAGGGTTGGCCTTGGCCCATCCTAGTGTATATGTGGCTCCGTCCCTGTACATAGTTTTAACTACCAGCGTCATTTGATTATTCTTGCATGTTCATATGAGACGCGTATGCTTAACATAATTATCACGACCTTATGTTGGAATATGGTAGTTGGATACGCATGTTATACGACTAGAAATACGTGAGCTTATTGAGGGCACACACGTTAAGACACGAAGAGTACGTTTATTATGTATTTAATATATGTAACTCGTTTATATTTATTAAATATATAATATGTTTCACGAAATATATTTAACGGTAATTAGTTTAACCGTTAGACGTTATAAATTAATTATACATGTTAAATAAAAGAGAAGAGTTTAAAATATCGAAACGGAAACCTTTGTCCTCCTCCCAAAAGTGACAGATTTTGAAGGATTCTAGAAAAGGATTTTTGTGCAAAATTATGATGGTAATTAAGGAATTGATTGCAAACTTGAAGCAGAAAACAAATATTAAAATTAGGGTTAGAGGGCTATATAAACACCTCTTCTCCTTCTCATTCTTCTCGTCCCATCCCACACAATTACAATTGATTAATAAACATCACTCCAAAATAACCCTTATTTATTGTATTACGTATGCATGACTAAGTTTCACATGTATGCAATATTTATATTGCATACAGTGATATCTTTTCCCTTCATATTTATATACGATCAGGATTTATTCCCTTGAGGATTCGATTGTAAAAACCCAAATACAAGAACACCGTGTTCCGTTGTTTATTCGTGAAGTAACGACTAGCATGGTAGCGTGTTTGTTTGACGTGTTGTGTGAGCAACCGTAGAGGTGATAATTTAACAACTACTTTGTTTCAAGATCAAGATCAAGATCAAGATCAAGAGGTAAGCTTTTCTTCCCTATATTATGTGTTAATCTATATGCTAAAACTAGATTCATCCGCTGCGTACTCATAGTAAATGGTTTACTAGTTGTAAAATTCAAACAGTGGCATCATGAGCCAACTCGTTTTGGTATTATGGGTTACACACCTTGAATTAATTTACACGCCTAAAATTAATTCACTCGCTAGATCCGCTTCGTTTATTAGTTTATTTATTGTTTTCTTATAAATTATGGTAATGATATGCAAATCCTTGCCATAAATAATAAATAACTGGATCTCGATCTTAATTTGATTAATTGTTAATAAAGGTTAAAAAGAAAAGTTAATAAGTTAAAGAATTTAGAAGATATCATTATCTTGTTTAAAACAGTTTAATATAGAAGGTAATATTAATCAGTTTATTTAGAAGATATCATTCCTTTTTAATTTAGTTTAAGGAAAGTGAATCAAATTATTTGATTAAAAGATCTTGTTTTAATATGTTAATAAAATCTTTTAATAAGGAAAGTAGATCTTTTAATTTATTAGTTTGATTTTGTTTCATTTTTCGGCCGTAAGACCTACTTAATCATGTTATGTGATGAATGAGGCGATCTAGGTACTGAGCTGAAAACCTAGTGAGGGTCTTATGGTTATCCAATTGGAGAAGACTCTTATGAGAACTCGGATAATTACATGTTTACTTGTTTTTATGTCATCTTCTTTCTTAGTTTGTTTATCTGCCTATATGATTTACCACGTGACGTGTTATACGCCCCCCCCCCCCCCCCCCCCCCCCCCCCCCCCCCCCCCCCCCCCCCCCCCCCCCCCCTAAATATGATTCAAAACGGACTAATACGTAAAGAGCAAGGTGATATTAAGAATATCTATTAATTCACACGCCTAGATTTGTTCCATGTGACTTATGTGTTTTGTGTAAAACTTGATTTTGGAAAAATTAACTAGACATTAAATTATGAAACCTGGTTTCTTGAATTATTTAAAAATGGACATAATAAGTTATCGTGAAGTACGGCTCACCCATTAGAACAAACTACAAAAGAAGTTTAAGGCGAATTGTCTATCCTTCCTAAAGAAGTTAGGTTTTTAATAAAGAGCAAGGTGATATTAAGAATATCTATTAATTCACACGCCTAGATTTGTTCCATGTGACTTATGTGTTTTGTGTAAAACTTGATTTTGGAAAAATTAACTAGACATTAAATTATGAAACCTGGTTTCTTGAATTATTAAAAAATGGACATTATAAGTCATCGTGAAGTACGGCTCACCCATTAGAACAAACTACAAAAGAAGTTTAAGGCGGATTGTCTATCCTTCCTAAAGAAGTCAGGTTTTTAATAAGCTTCGCGCTGACCTGTTTCTCTGCTTCTTTGTGCGTTCAAATGGAGCTACAGAGAACCTTTGATGCCATAATGTCAAATATTAAAGTTTTTAATACTTGTGTTACAAAGTTGTTAGCATGCTTCTTTGTACACCCTTTTAAAACATTCATTTTTATAAACTTATGTGTATACCCCTATAACAAACTACAAAAGAAGTTTAAGGCGGATTGTCTATCCTTCCTAAAGAAGTCAGGTTTTTAATAAGCTTCGCGCTGACCTGTTTCTCTGCTTCTTTGTGCGTTCAAATGGAGCTACAGAGAACCTACGATTACTACAATGTCGTCTATAAATTTTTTAAAATAAGTGCTACAAAGTTGTTTGCATGCCTCTTTGTACACGCTTTTGACACATTTTTGTGAATACCCTATATGAAAATTTTAAATCTATGCCAGCCAACCAAGAACACGTGCATTTGGCTTGGTCTCTTTGGTCAGACTTTAGGGTCATTCCAACCCATGGCAAAAAAAATTTTGCAATTTTTTTCTCTCTGGTCAGACCTAAGGTCAGTTTTTGCATGTTCTTACTTGACTTAAATCGAGTATGCTTGGTCAGACCTCGGACCCGAGGCATAAGATGAGACAAAACATGTACATGACATTACTATATGATTTACTAAAGTCATGTGTCTTATAAATCTAAGAGTTGCATTAACAATGCAATTAAAGCTCGTCGCTTACCTCTTGCCCTACTTGTTTACACGCTGGTCAGACCTCCGGTAATAAGTAGGAGGTCAAGTTGGATCTTAGTCTTATTAGTAATTAATTGGGTAGTTAATTCTTTTAAGAATTTAATTATTGAAAATACTAAAATTGAATTTTCTATGTTCTGATCAATTGTGTTATTGCAACATAATTTGTAAACGAAAGTTACATAGTCTTTTTTCCTGGTTAGAAGAGTGAGACTTACTCCTATCTCTTCTCCTTGCTTGACAAAACAAAGATAGGATTACAATTGAAGTTTTCTCATTAAATTTAAACTCACTTTCAATCTTTCATTACCCTTTTTCGGTTATGAAACCTTTGAAAGATAAAATATTTTCTAACTAGAGTACATTTTTGTCTATAGCTACCAAAATAATAACATCTTGCACTTGTCAAGATGATGTATGAGTTTTAAATGTTAATAAGAAGAATTCTCAATAAACCACAATGAGTAAACAAAATTGCTAGAGGTCTTCTAGGTAAATTTTCTTGGACTCATTTCATTCCTTATAGTGCTAAACACCCTTGTGGCTAAGCATACCGATTAAGGAGGAATTGCATGCTAAAATGTTCAAGTTAATGAAAGCATGAATGGCTAGTCCCTCATCTACATAAGTAGAGCTTCATATACTCTATTCAATACATAAGTACATTGCTACTTGTAGGCATTTTAAGAGAGTAGGAAAGTAAATAAATCGATATTTGCTTTCTACTGGTGACGTAACACTTTCAATGTTGACATCCTAATGGGAGCTTTGCGTTTTATTACAGAAAAGATATTCATGTAATGTTGTCAAATTCAGTGTGAGCTACAAGCTTTATCTCCTTGTTAGTTACCCATATTATTTCTTACTTGCTTTTAAATAATTCATTACTTTCCGAATATGAACAACCATAGTTTAAAGGAAGATTGCATTTTATTTTATTAGATAACAAGTTGCCTTTCTGATGTTGCTTCCTGAAATGTTATCTATAGAATAATAATCCACAACTCCTTATTAAACGTTATGGTTCAAAATCTACTTGTAATATCTATGACACTGTAATATCTATGACACTATCATATTGTTTATACAATCGAGCGATTGTCGTATTATTTGTCTACATTAGATGATGTTGTCCCGTCATAAGTGGGAGAAATCTTAAGTGTGTGCAAGGAACAACATATAACAATATGATTATTGGTTTCTTTTGACCCCAAGGTAAGAAAGTTAATAAATCTACTAGGACTTAAACATACAAGATGTTTGTTGCCCTATTACATTTAAATATCAAGATATAATATTAAGCTACTTCAACTAATTGACTACATGTTTTAGTCAATATAATTATGGTTAAATTATATTATTATAATTATAAAGTATTAAATTAACTTGAAATTACTATTGAACTCAAGAGTTTGCGTTCATAATTACTTTAGTTAGTATAATTATGTTTGCTTATTGAGACATAATTATAAAGTCCTTGAGTTATCAATTACTTCGTAACATGAAGATAAGTTATAAACTTGTTTTATGTCCTCCGTATGACAGGAACATAAAGTCCTTGAATCATTCTAAAGAACTTGTAACGCATAACTTTGACATGTTCTGTTTTTTGAAACACATGAACATAGATGTCTTGAACTATCAGAAGAATTATATGTTATACACATGCACTTGGTTTTCAACTACCTAATGTAAGCAATTTGATCGATTCCCATGGCAAGTATTTGACGCTCCAAGAGAATTAAGTTATCTAAGGATTCTATGTAGTCTCATATTCCATCCTCATAGAATATCCACAAACATATGTGATGTCTAAATGTGTTGAAACAAACTGTATTCATATCATTTGATTTCTGATAACTTTCATTACTCTACCTCCAAAATCTATCAAGGTTAGAAATTTGCGTGTGTCATGGATACACTCAATATAGTTCCAACCTAGAAGGTATTCAAGACATTATCTATTTATGGATTGGGATGAATCCTATTATGTCTTGATTAAAGTTCTAAAATTTGTTAATATCTTATTAAGCATATTGTTAACAAGCTAGAGATGAGAACTATAAATGTATTTTGTTGTCCTAATTAAGAATAATTTATTATTTCTTGAATACTTGGTATTTAGAGAATTATCTCTACTTATAAAAGTAAGTAGGAAAATCTATAGATCTTAAAGATATTCAAGAACAAAATACATAATCTTCTGAATTCACTTGCTAATGTCATACCGGGGTTAAACATGAAAATGTCAAACCAAAGTATAATGTAACTCTCATTTATAAATCCGCAAGGATGCCTCATTAATAGAGTGATATATTAATATCAATGCTGAGGATTATAAGTTAGATGGTCATAGTAAACCTGCTAACTAATAAGATGAATTATCACATCTTGAATCTGATAGATATCTTAGAACTATGAATGAAAAGATGTAGTCCTTAAAAGACAATCAATGTTTTGAGATTGATTGATCTTTCACCAAATAGTAAACATGTGAGGTTAGAATGAGTTTCTTTTGAAGAAAGGCTCATAAGGACAATATTGTATACATATTAATGCCTGACTGATGATAAGAGTTTTAATCTTACTCAAGCAATTGACTATGATTAAATCTTTCTTTTTTACACGCATTAATTATATTAAATAACTAATTGTCATACATGTTTTCTTGAATCTGATATATGGCAAATTAAGGTTCATAATTTTTTCCTTAACGATTACCTTTGCGAGGATGGTGCGTAATCAAAAGGGTTATGAGTTTGTATTTGGAACATGGCAATTAAGTTTTATAACTCTTTCCTTTATGATTACCTTTTTCGAAGACGATGTGTAATCAAAAGGTTTATGAGTTCAAATAATCTCTATAAAGTATACAAGATAATAGAATCCAAGTGTGGAATGGATCATGCATCTAGGAGCTGAGATCTTAAGTTTAATTGCAATATGATTTTTGATTAAATTAAGATAACTCCTGAGTACACCTGACATCAAGTGGGAGCACTATGTTTTTTCCTTAAAATTCATATGTTGTGTAACACATTCAAAGCATCATTCCATCTAAGCTAGATGTTAATACTTGAGATTGGAATGAAACTTCACTTGGGAATTTAGGAAATTAAACAAACGATCTTGGAATAAAAGTTTATTGGAATAAGAATATGCAGTGAATAAGTCCAACACAATGCAATATATCATTGAGGAAATTCTTAAATGATATATTTCACATGAGATAATATAATACATGGATGGAAAGCTGGTGTTTTTAAATAAGGATTCATCATGTATATCTTATATTGTGTGTGAGACTGGTTGTTACTTTTGCACAAGAGCAAGATGAGCTAACAACAACAATATCTAATTAAGAGTGTTTAGATGACTGATAATAACAGTATCTAATTGAGAGTGATTTAGATGACTGCTAAATCAAATGTTTACGAATTATATAAGGTATAGGGTTGTTCGTGTACACTGATGCTAACGAATAACCAATTCTAGTTAAAGAGGGATTTCATCATTTATGATAAATCTGCTAACTAGATATGCTTAGCTAAGGGCATTGTTGCAATACACATTAAAGAATGAGAATACTTTACATTTTAAGAAACTGTAAAGATGACTGTCAGTAGGTCGTTGACTTCTAATACCTTATACAAGGCATTGCGACATTTTCATACTATGACACTTGCAATAGTATGAGCGCGTGAGATAAGACACTCATCATATCTTTCAAATCCCTCACTATTTGTGAAATTTAAAACTAGTATTCAGAAAGTTTACTTAGATGACTATTTAGTTTTCTTGCAAAAGAAGAGTTGAGAATGTTGGAAACATTGGACTTTAACTTGCTAATTAGTCTCATGCATATCTGTTTTTAGTATTTGGATAATTGAGATTGAAAGACAATTTTTACTTTCTGATGAATGAAGATACGTGGTATTTGTTATTCATACATATAATAATTGTTATCCTATATTTGCATGTTTAATCCTTGAATGATTTTATCATTCTAAATATGTCCATTGTCGGTTAACATTGTGGGAATAATTGTTACATAAGGCAAATGTGAGTGTTGGTTATATTCTTTGAATATACGGATTTTTCTCGCCAAACTCATATGTTATTCACAAGGGATGCATATTGGATGCCCCAACCTTCGTACATTTACTTTTGGATCCTTGTCATGAGTAAGATGTCAAAAATGGTTAAATAACTCATCATTAGACTTGAGATACAAACAAGTTCTGTATGTGTGGATATCACTTTTTAAGTATAAGTCAAACGCTATCCTGAATAAGGTAGTTATAAAAGCTATTTTTCGGAGTGTATGTGAAGCAGCATCCACAACACTTGTAGTCAATAAAGGATTTGTTCCTCCACATTATATGTGCAGAATGATACCACGGCGCCTCTCCAGAATTAATCAGATAATTATGTGGCCTCACCCAAAGGGTAATTTTAAGATGATTCTTAATTACATTTGGTATATTTGAATTAACTTCTATAACGAGAATCTAAATGGTTAAACTATATGGAATGAGTTAGGATCCATATCCATGGTTTAACGGTATCTGAACAAAGAGATGATAAAAGCAAGTAATACATAACTATTAATAAGCTGAGAGTGTTCTTGAAACTATTATCTCAAGTATTTCTAATCTAAAGGTAACTATGTGTGTTTGCTAGACGTTGCCAATTATTTGTATATCAGCAAGCCTGGTACTCCGCCTCCCAAGTAGGAGCTGTTGGAATATGGTAGTCGATTCTGCAAGTTATACGTTAGAAATACGTGAGCCTATTGGGGGCACACACGTTAAACATATAGAGCATGGTTTACTTCACAATTTATATTTAAATAGTTATTTAATTAATTACTTGTTTAATTAATTATGTAATATATTCTAAATATAGAACTAAGGGACTAAACTAGACAAAACCCGAACCTTGTGGATCCCCTTCTTTGGTCAAAAATCACAAAGGGTGTAGATGGGGTGTTTGTTCGGTTGGGAGAAAAGAAAAAGGAAGGAAAAAGATTTGATCTTAATTATAGTAATTATGCTATTCTTTTCCTACAAATTTTAGGGTTATTGGGGTGCCTATATAAACACACCCCATATCCCTCATTCTTCATTCATCCATTCTCTAAACACCTAAAGTATTGGTGCTCTCTCCCTCTCCCAAAACCCTAACCGAATTCTACATAGGAATTTTGGTTTTCTCTCCTACAACCAAATTCAACCAAACAACCTTTTAGGTTTTTGGTTTTCCACTTTTACTTGATCTCCTTGCTTGACTAATACAAGGTACGCGTGGTGGTTTATTGGTGATTCCTCAATTGTGACGAATTAGGGTTTTATTTATATAAACTCTAATTAGGGTTTGTTGATTGGTTTGACTACAAAAGGAAGCACAAGGCGTGTGTTTGGTTTTGATATTACACTTGGTGTTTGATCATGAAGACAATACTAGTAAATTCTTACATACTTGCTTGACGTATTTGCGTGAGCAACCGTAGAGGCATTTTACTTTAGACGCTTATTATATTCAAGAATAATCGCAAAAGGTACGCTTTCCTTATTTATTATGTGTTAACCTACTTGCCATAACTAGATCCATCTGTTGCGCACTCGTGGCTAAATTAGTTAGCTAGATTAATAAATCCCAACAGTGGTATCAGAGCCAACTCGTTTTGGCATCTAGGGTTACACGCTTAAAAATCGAATTTTACGCCTAGTTACACGCCTAGATTTGATTTTTGTTAATATGCTGCGATTATTTTATTTTCTTTGTTATTGATTTATTGTAAATATGGTAAAGATATGCAAATCTTTACCATAAAATAATAAGGACAAATTGCTAGATCTTGCATGTAAATTAATTAAAGTTAATAAAGAATTAAAAGAGGAATAAATATTAATTGATAATTTAGTGAGATTTGCTTCTTCTTTTAATTTGATTAATTTAGGATTGTAAAATCTTCCTAATTATTTAAAAGGTCTTGTAAATATTTTATTTTTGAAAACTAAATATTTTTATCTTTTGCGAAAAATAAGATCTTTTGAATTGATTAGTTTGATTTGTTTCCTAAATTCTGGCTATAAGACATACTCAATCACATTAATTTGTGATGAATGGGGCGATCTAGGCACTTGATAAAAACCTAGTAAGGGTCTTATGGTTCTCCAATTGGGGAAGACTCTTAGAGAACTAGGATTATTACTTGTTACTCGTTTTATTTAATGTTATATTGTTTATTATGTTCCTACATGCTTATTTGTTTACTAGTTTACATGTTTACATCCCTAAACAAATGGAATACGGACTAATAACTATAATGTAAAGATGACATTAAACCGGTCGTTAATTTTACACGCCTAAATCATATTCATTGTGACCTGCTATGTGTTTTGTGGAAAATATGTTTTTATAACATTAAAAGACCTAAAACTATGAAACATGTTTTTCATGAATTTAAAAACTAGACGCTACTTGCTAAATAGTTTACTAGTTTACAAGTGCCTAAACAAATAGAATACGAACTAATAAATAATGCAAGATGACATTAAACCGGTCTTTAATTCTACACGCCTAAAACATATTCATTGTGACCTGTTATGTGTTTTGTGGAAAATATGTTTTTACAACACAAAAGACCTAAAACTATGAAACATGTTTTTTATGAATTTAAAAACTGGACGCTATGGACTCATAGGAAGTACGACTCATCTACTAGAACAAACTATAAGGGGGGTTTAAGGCGGTGCACATAGTCACACCTAAAGGATATCCGGTTAATTTGCTTTCACGCTAAACCTAGTCCACCGCTTCCTTACGATTCAGATTGGAGTTACCATTAACTATGCATGTCACTACAGGTGTCACAGTGTCATTATTAAAGGTTTTTAAAATTAGTACTACACACTTGTTTGCATGCTTCTTTGTACACACTGTTTTATCACTTTATGTGTATACCCCTATATGTTAAATTTTAAGTCTATGCCAGCCAACCAAGAACACGTGCATTTGGCTTGGTCTCTTTGGTCGGACCTTAGGGTCATTCCAAACCATGGTGAATTTTTCTCATTGGTCAGACATCTGCGATTTTTGAACGTTCTTGCTTGGTCGACTTAATTCGAGTATGCTTGGTCAGACCTTGGACCCGAAGCATAAGATGAGAACTAAACATGCTCTTGACATTAGTACTTGTCGACTAATGTCTTGACCGGTCTCATAAGCACTAAGAGTTGCATTTTTTGCAATTAACGATTGTCGCTTACCACTTGCCCTACTTGTTTACTCACTGGTCAGACCTCTGGTAATAAGTGGGAGATCACGTTGGATCTTAGTCTTAATTAGTAATTAATTAGGTAGTTAAGTCTATTAAGAATTTAATTATTGAAAATAGTAATTAATTAGACTTTTTGTTAATTGTAGATGACTACCTCAGTCGGAAATAATTCGGTATTCAGGAGTTTCTTTGAGAAACAAAAGCTTATTAGACCTAACTTCATTGATTGGTACGGACAACTTCGGTTGGTCTTATCAACTGAAGATAAAGAAAAATACCTAGAGCAACCAATTCCTACTGCTCCTGTTGTTGCTGCACCTGATCAGCAAATCCCTCCTGCGGCCTTGGCCACTTATAATGAGTAGGCCAAGAACCAAAATAAAATTGATGTGATGATGTTATTGACTATAGACCTAGAAAACCAACGGAATCTAGCCCATCTTGGCACCAATGACATGCTTAAAGAGCTTAAACCTTTATATTCTAAGCAAGTAGAACAGGAACTTCTTCAAACTATCAAAGAATTCCACATGTGCAAGCAGGAGGAAGGTCAATCTGTAAGCTCTTATGTCCTTAAGATGAAGAGCTACATTGACCAATTGAAATGTCTTGGTCATCCTGTCACTTTGAACCTTGGAGTAAGCCTAATCTTGGTTGGACTCTCTAAGGAATATGACAGCTTTGTACATAACTATAATATGCACAACATGGGGAAAACCGTAAATGAATTACATGCTATGCTTAAGCTACATGAAGAGACGTTACTAAAGAAAGTTGTTGCACCTGCGCTTCATGCTATAAGAGCAGGAAAGGTCCAGAAAAACAAAAACAAGAAACCGTCTAAGGTTGCAAAGGGGGTTCAAGGGAAAGGCAAGGGTAAGAAGGCATATGCTAACGCTAAGCCATATTATGCCCCCAAACCTAAGAATCCTCCACCACCCAAAAAGGATAATCCTGCTAAGGACGTGATCTACCATCACTGCGGTGAAGTAGGTCATTGGAGAAGGATCTGTCCTACATATCTCACGAGTTGCTGAAAAAGAAGCAACTATCTCAAGGAGCTAGCACTTCAGGTATTTTCACCATAGAACTCTATTCTTTTCCTAGTACATCTTGGGTTTATGACACATGTTGTGGTACTCACATCTGTAATACTACTCAGGGTCTGCGAGGAAGTAAGAAGCTGAATCCAGGAGCTTTGAGTATGTACATGGGCAATGGTCAACGTGCAGCAGTTGAAGCTATTGGAAATTATCATTTATGTCTCCCTGGATTAGTTATTGTTTTGAACAATTGTCATTATGCACCTTCTATTACTAGAGGGATTATTTTAGTTTCTTGTTTGTATGAAGATGGTTTCATCAACCGTTTTGAATTGAATATTGCAAATTTTGTTTCTAAGAATAATGTGGTTTATTTTAGTGCTATCCTAAGGGATGGTGTTTATGAAATTGAAATGTCTTATTCAAATACAAATGATAGTTCTATGTATGCTGTTAGCAATAAAAGAGCTAAGTTAAACTTAGACTCTTCTCTCTTGTGGCATTGTCGTCTTGGACACATTAGCAAGAAACGCATTGAGAAGTTGCAACATGATGGACTTCTCAATTCTACTGTGTGTTGTATGCATGTCTGAAAAGATGGCAAGAAAACCCTATTCACATCAAGTAAAAAGGGCTAAA
>BQNB010142883.1:4042-15041 GCA_026074375.1 Tanacetum coccineum | reverse complement strand
CGTGTACCCCTGGGTTTTGGTAGTATTGCGGGTGGTTTAGATCATGTTAATCATGTTATTAGTATTGCGGGTGGTTTAGTATGGCCAGTTGAACATGAGATTAACAAGGGTACTAGGGTAGGTTTGAAACCCTATCCCTAGTGTAGAAACTGACCAAGTTACCGCCTCTATCACTTAATATACTTAAAAAGCATAAGGAATTCTTTTAGAGAGGGTTAATAATATGTATAGGTTATTAGACTAGTTCTTGGGATAGTTGGGATTAATCACTATGACCTGGTTGCCCTACCTTCGTAACTTTCAGGAGATTCAGGATCGCAGGAATTATAGGGCAGACTAAAGATATCTATGCAGGCCTGTCAACTTTAGAAACCACCAATGAGACCATGATGTAACATTGCACAGGAAAACATAGTTATAACGATAGTAATGTAATAGCTAGGCTAGCATGCTTCTCTACCTAATATCTTCTACTACTTTTACTTTTCTCATATTTACTTTCTTGTTACTTTCAAAATCAATCTCAAATCACTTTAAAACGTAATACTTTCAAATTAAAACTAATTAACACGTAGCTCTTGGGACGACCTCGGATTTACCATCTCTACACTACTCGCGGCCGGGTTCTCTGCCCGTTAGTGCGTTTGTAAAGGTAGAACGAGTTTTATAAATTTAAAACTTGGTAAATTAATATTTAAAAAAATACGCATTAAGTTTTTGGCGCCGTTGCCGGGGAGCTAAAAATTAGTATTAATTTAATTTCTCGTAATTATTTATGTTTCTCTCTAACTTCTAAATTCTGCATGAACTATGGCGGGAGTAGACTAAACACTCTTCACTCTAGTGATCGCTCCCTACTTACACGACGCTACAACTGATAGGTACACTGATCGTTAGTGTTGTTTTTTAGGTAAAGTTAGCAAAATATACATGTAAAACTTGATAATAAATAATACCTACGCACAACGACACATCATCAGCCACCGTAGGTTATAAAAAAAGTTTTAGTTCATTAATGACATGGAAAATACCGGCTAATAGCGGGTTTCATGGTTCTTAATGGTATTTTTTGGGTACATTGTTCATAACGAGACATAGAATAACCGTACGTAGTTCATTTAAATGTGTTTTACTCAAAAAACGTTCATTCTTTCGAGGTAAACAAGAATTTTTTTTTTACAATAACGCACTTCAAGTATGCGCAAGTTACTAAACGACCTTAAACTTTTATATTATTACGGCTTTTTTATATAACAAATTTAAGCTATCAAATATAAAATGTATATCTAACGATTCATTCGTAAAAAAAATATGTCAATGAAAAGATCGTTGAATTGCGAACAAAACGAACCCAATATTGCAATGTTTCTGACATACGTATTATTTTATAAAAAATGTTGAAGTTTAATATATACTTTAATTTTTTTTACGGAAATAGTCCTTGAGTTATCGGTTCGTTGCAAAGTTAGTACTTAATGACTAACCTTGCAACGAAACGCTAAGTTCAAGGACTATTTCCATAAAAAAAAATTAGAAACAATTAACGCATATAGTATTTGGAGTTACCGGTCCGTTGCAAAGTTAGTTTTGCATGCTCTGTGGCGAAGTGCGGGTTACAAACCTTGTTTGAGCATGTCTACCAGTTTGGAGAGATTTGAGTAAAAGCAATAGTTGGTGAGTAAAACAAAAATTGTTCCTTGATAGCCTTCCATTTTATCATGCATCTCTTTTCCGAGTAGCCGCTAAGGTTATTCACACAATTTTTTTATTTTTTTAAAGGCATTTATAATAAACTAAACCTAAAGTTTATAAACAAGAGGAAACCCATGATGACACTCATGATCAAACCAGGTTAGTTTGACAAATAGTGTTAGCTTAACTAGGTGTTATATGATTTGAGTTAGTGTGCAAGATTCAATTAGTGTAGTTGGTAATTTGTGTTAAGGCATATGTGTTGCAATGGATGTGTGAGAGGTTTCAAATTAGATATTTAGTCATTTCATTTTGTTGGAATTGATGATTTTTAAGAAAGTCAATCGTTAGTCATTTCGTTGTTCGTAGCATTCGGAAATAATTTGTGGAGCAAGCATCGTTAATTTCGATTAATGTTATTAGATAAATTTGGATTCTATGATTTAATTATATAGTGAGTAACAAAAATATTGGAGGAAATTTATATGTTAGGATCAAATAAGAAGTTTTCTTAAAATAAGAAAGATAAGAAGTAACTATAACAACATATCCGAGATGCACCGACTTAAATTAGATGCATCTCTATAATCTTAGATTCATTATAATGCATTATAATGTGTTTTCTAGCTTTTAATTAGATGCATATACGTATATTAGATGCATTTCATGATTTCTCTTGTTTTTTGTTCCTCTACATGTGCCAAAATCATGAAAATCAATTTGCACCATCTACATATCAAATTAACTTTCGAAACTCAAAATGGTGCATCTAAATGAATAGAAATGCATCTAATGCAAGTCGTTGCATCTCAAATGTGTGGTTTTAGTCACTTCTCACCACTTTTTATTTTAATTTACTTCTCACTGGATCCCTACTCTTATTTTAAGTGTTAATGCGTAATTAATCAAAGGTTTCAAGTAAACAAGTTAAGAAAATAACTAGGCTTTAACTAAAATATAGTTTTTTGATAAATATGTAATATATAATAATTTAGAAGAAAAAATAAAAAAATATATGTGTGTGTATATGTCGACCAGCCCCAAAGGAGAAAAGAAAAAAAGGAAATCAATCCAATCGGAGTCCTCGTAGATAGTATAATACCTCATGTTTCCTAAACCCCTAAAACACTTTTTCTCTCCTTCTCATCCTCTTGGTATCGATCGGCCAAAGCAAGAAACGAGGGAAACCATCAAAAAATTTCAAGAGTTTTTAAGGTGTAGAATCGTGTGTTTCGTGGTTGAAGGTTTTCGGTATAAACCTTAACTTAATCTTTTTTTTAATTTAATTAATTGTAACCTTTTAAATGGTGGAATTAGGATTTTATTAAATATAAGTAAACATATTAGTTTGATCATTAATTAATTCATTTAGGTATATTAATGGCGTTTGGATGCGTTTGGTTAAGTTTAATTGTTGTTAAATTCGAAATTAAAACTCGGCAGATTTTTAGTTCAACTTGTAAGGGTAATAACTTGGTCATACGGATTATTTTGATAGATTTTCTTGGCTCTACAGAGAGTCTACTTTCCAACCCAAGGGTTTCGTGAATTTAAAGTGGATGGAAAGGCAGTCATAAATATTTTACAGTATTCATCGTTATTGATGTTTTCAGGTCAAATTTTGGTTGTGTTCGTGGTTCAAAAAACCTATCAAATGTTTTTTTATATGATGAAATTTCTACTGGGAGTAAGTTCATGATGTCTAGGAACCCCTGGAATTTTTCTAGATTTTATTAAAGTGTTTAAATAGGTCTGGTCAAGTCAAACTTTTTGGTGTGCAAGGATTCAGATCGATTCTGGACAGTTTGTTGTCGATTTTTTTTTTAAATAGTTAGACATGTTTTCATTGATTGGAAAAATTACAGTAGTTTCATAACTCATTGAAGTTGATGTCATTTGAATTAGGGAGTCAAAGGAGGTCATTTAGTATTTTACATAAATTCGTAAAGTGATCTTAAATTTTGCAGAAAACTGAAAAGGTTATCACTAGTCTAAAACATGTATAGAGCTTAGATAATGTATAAGAATCATGGTGGGATGTTTATAAATATAAATTAGATATAGGTATCCATCAATTGAAAGGTTACATAGATATGGCCATAAAGCCGTGACCATGTATAACCCGTCCATTATGTTGTGTAGATTATTGCTTGGATTATTAGCGTGCATTTGTGAAGCTAGAGTGAGGATTCTCATAGCCCTTTTTAAATTATTTCTTGGGATGAAAATGGATACAAAATGTTTTTGAATTGTTTTCTTTGCTGTGATTAAATGGTTTTGAATTGTTTTAATTGGACATGGTTATATAGTAGTTATGCGATACAATTGTGTGTAAGTTTACATGATACATATGTGGATACATGGATACATGAGTTGCTTGTGTCATTCCAGCCAAATGTGATAACTCTTATTATTATTAACGATACATGGATACAATGCTAGCTAGTTATGATACGATATGTTATGTTTTGGTATGTTATAGTTTGAGATACATGATGCACGCTTATAACCATTGAAATTGTCCAACGTTTATTTTATGTTCACGGCTTAATATGTTTGTTTTATGTTTAAACCTACGAGCTCACCAACGTAATGTTGACACTTGAAAATATCCATTTTCAAGTGAATTAGCAAGGCTGAAGAGTTCGAGACTGCTTGGCTAGTGACACTTTAGGTTCCCTATATTTGAAGACTTACTGGTTAATATTTTCAATTTATGTTTGATATACTTTCGTACTAGATACTTTGTTATTTTGGATTTTCATTTTATGACTATGTATTGTTGTGTTTCAATTAACCTCGATAAAATTCCCCTCTTGTGTCAGGTATCGTCATGACATTTTGAAGAACAATCAAATAACATACATGAAGAGGGAAAGAGAGGTGATTTTAGAGAGAGAGAGTGGTTGGATGAACACTTAGAGAGAGAAAGTAAACATAGAAATGAAATAAATTAGAATGTGTGAAAAATGAATAACCAACCCCCTTTCCATAGCATGGAAAGGGGTATTTATACCTCCTATGGCCTGTTTGGGCCTTGGCTTGCATGTGCTTTCCATGGGCCTTAGGCTAACTAGCCTAGTAAGTTTCCAAAAATAAATAAACGAGCTATCTAACGATATCTATGGAAGTGACCGACACTTTCATGTTCCTAACAATCTCCCCCTAAGGGAGGTCACTCCATTTTATAAAAGCTTAAACCTAGCATACTATGCTTTAACTTTAGTCTTGAGCTCGTAGTCTTTAACTTCAATCATTAACTTGTGAATTGATGTAGTGATCATTGACTTTTAGGCTTGAGCTTGTTCCTTTAGCTTGATTTGTAAGTGAATATGTAATCTTGAGCATCTTGAGTCCATCAACCAAGCATAATCTCTTTTCACCATCTTGTAAACTTTGCCATCCTTGTGAAAAACTTGTGACTTTGGACCGACATGCTCATACCTTTCTTGATGTGTCGACTTGAAAAGCTTTAGTGTTGCATCTTTCTTGAAATTCTTTAACTATAACACTTTGTCACTTCGAGAAAGACGTTCGGTATCAGAGTGACGAAAACTTCTTTGAAATTCTTTGACTTTAATACTTCGTCACTTCAAGAAAGACGTACGGTATCAGAGTAGCGGAAGTCTTGAAACATGTACTTGAGCTTTCATGATGTCTTTATGTTTGTCGGTCGGGTATGAGCATGTGGTTATGAATCTTTGAGACAACTAAAATCAGGTACCTTCACCTCCATCTTTAAGTATCCTGCATTAAAACGGTTAGCAATAAAGCGGAGGGACGAATATGGCTTTGTCATTCGCCCGTGTTTGGTTGGAGTAACCTTTGAATCTGTGAGGATCGACCTGTGATCAGGTAGATTCAATTTAAGAAGAATCTCCTTGACAGGATTTCCAGCTGAAGTATCAAATCTTTCTAACACATATGTATTAGATTCATCAAACTCAGCATGTTCTCATTACCGGAACGTCTCAAAGCAGACAGCATGATAAGAGTGAACCAGCGAGTTACTATCTCACCGATTGAAGAAAAATTGATTTGAAAAATAATCGACGTGTCACTTGCTAAAGTGTTTTTGTGACACATCGAGAGTGTTAATCATTTCAAAATTTCATCATCAATCGTCAATTCATATACTGGAACAAGTTTGATTCATTAAGAATCGCACCATTGTTTCTTTCCAGTTGTCACAAGTTTGATTCATATAGAATCGCACAAGTCACCTACCATGAGCTTGTTTGATGTTGGCTCAAGCAGGATTTCCATCTTCATTGTGATTACTTGAGTATCACTCTGATGTTCTGGCAAAATCACAAGGATAATACGTAGGACTCTTTATATATTTCTCGTTATTCACATTGTGTGAGATAGCAAGCATAATTTTGACAAGTGTCCTAATGAGATTTATGGATGATCTCTTTTGGATCTAGACTCAATAGTGCACTTTGGTTTTAGTGATCGGAGGCTGGAGCAGATTGCCACCTTTTCAATACCAACTAGCTCGGAGTGAGAAAGTTGATAGAAATGCGTGTAATCTCCGTGAGTAATGAAACAGAAATCTTTTGAGAGATTCTGAGTGGCTAAGGATGGTTGTGCATTGCATCACTGGGTCCATGATGTTAGTCTTCAATGTCAGCAATCATCTTTGTGATTCTTGACAGCAGATGTATTGACCCGGTTTCTGCCTAAGTGTAAGGAGAGCTTCTTTCTTTTCACCCTTTATCTTAAATTTTCTTTTTAATTCTTCAACCCCTTCAGTGCTTACCGAGACTTCATAACTAGTACCTTGTTGGGTTTGTTCCAGTACTAGCTCCATATCAGTCGGCACTTTTCCCTTATTCTCACTTTTACTCCTTTTTTTCATACCTAAGGACTACTACACTATCTAGTAGAATATCCCTGGGTAGATCTCTCCGATTCTGGCTGGATCATGAGAATGAATACCTAAACTTAACCACCTTATAACTCCAATACAGTATTATAAATGGTTGGTCTTTGGTACTTCCACATTTTTGCCAATCACGTAACCATTTGCTCCCCCTGTATATGTGCATTGATTAATCAAAAGAGTTTAGCACATATATGGGAAAGCATAACACAATGAGAAACTTGAAAATACACAATTTGACCATATTTTAATCGCATTTTCTCCCCTTCTCAAAAATATTAAATCTTTTGATATTTTGGATATCAATTGATTCAAATATAATTGCTTTCGGGGAAAGAATGTCCAATTATTAACAAGCCGCAATAGGAACATTTTTTATGCTCCCCCTCAAATTATGAGGGTATTATATGGTGTTTGAGTACGTTAATTTGAAAAAAATTAAATTTACTAAGAAATTGTTGAAAATTCGTACTCAAACACTATATAAGCCTATGTTTAAGTCTACACTACACATTTATATATTCACAAGATTATTATGTACGAGGTTTGACCTGAATGATGAGAACATCATATGATAGAATCATATGGTTCTTTGTAGGAGCCGTAGGTCTTCCCCGTAGTCTCTCTGAAGAAGTTGTCTTAGCTTCCCCCTAAATCAGCAATCCTTTGTTGAGTAGATTAAAAACTTTCTTGCAAGCCGCCTCAAGCAGTCTTGATGTAAAAAGCCTAAATATACAAAGTACACAATTAATTCAAAACCGTAACACCAAAATCAATTAAATCCCGGATGTCCGAATTTCTCCTTACACGATAGTGATGATATAAATTGAAACACCAAAGTCAATTAAGTCCCGGATGTCACAATTATCCCCTCTAAGTAGTCGAAATGATAACACCTAAGTCAATTAAGTCCTAAATGTACTCATTTCTTTCTGCAGAATACTGACTAAAGGAATCATCATACTTATCAAACCTATGTGTACCTATTTTGTCAACAAATTCTACTCTATTTAAAAAATAAGCTTAGTGATTAACTGTTAAAGGAAGCATTTCTTGATTCAGTAACCAATCTTCTCACATTTAAAATAAATCTTCTTACAACACTTCCCCCTAGTATCTCAAATGATGCATACTAAAAATAACAAGATATCTCTTCCCCCATGTGGATGAAATAGTGCACCCAAAAGTAACAAGTTAAAACACTGATTTTCTCTGCGGTTATGACATTCGTCTTCCCGGAATGGCCTAAAATCAAAGAAGGCTATGGACTCTATCACGTGTACTTGTTGTACGTTCTAGTGTATCTACTCCTTCCCCCTTGCTGGTTTCGATACCTCGGAATCAGCAAAACCTTGTACGCACATATACATGAGATCGTGTTCGAAGAATTAATAAGCTTAAATCTATTCCGTGAGAATCAACTTCAAGGCATTTAAAACTATGAAAGTATTTCCAAGCATTCCTAAGTCTTTTACAAACTATGAGGTGTTGGCAATATTGATCATCTGTAGTTTAAAGCCTGAATTCACTAAGTCTCAAAGTGCAAATAAGTCCCTAAAGTTTGAAACAAATGACATCTAAAGCTCTTGTAGTTAATATAAATTAACTCCCCTAGAAATTGTTATCCGTCATTATCAAAAACTTTATCCGTTTATTCTGTGACTTATTTTGAAAGACCGTTTTAAAAGATTATTTTATGATGCTTTCTCCCCCTCAAATAATGACCCGTTTTCTATATAAAGAGATGTTATCATTGTTCGAGTGGTCGAATTGTCTTTAAAAATCTTTTTGTGATTACTGAAAACACTGCTTCATTGTGAAGACAACTTTTTACCAATAAAAATAAGATTTCTCTTATTTTGACACATAAGCGCACTGACACGTACACTTATTGTATATAGGAAGCACGGGTTGTGTTGCAAAGTAAACAAGCCTTTGCATGGTCATAAAGTAGACCATGCCCGAGAATAAATTCTCGTTATGAGGTCAAGTTTTCTTTTTGAAATACTTACCTTTAAGACGATAATTGGGTTGCTATCTGAAATAATAGCAAACCATTTTTTGACATGTTTTGAAAACTTTTGGAACTTCTGCTCGAACTTCATTTACAGCCTCGTAGAATTATTAAATGACATTTCTAAGACAGTAAATGTTATCGATTTTCAAAAGACATGCCATTATTACCTCTTTTTTTATTTTTTTCTTATTTTTTAATTTTTTTCTTTGGTTTTAAAGATTTTATATTTTTATATTTTGTTTTTATAAAAGTTTTTTGAAAATGAAAAATCTTTTTGGCTTTTATGGTTTTTAATATATATACATATTATATACAGGATATTTAAATAGGTACCACCACTATTCATCAGCTTCATCTGCCAATTGTTTCAGGGTCTCTGGCATAAAACTTCGCATTCCCAGCTTATTGATAAGAAATTCAATTCTTTCTCTGCCAAGGGCTTTAGTGAAGATGTTCACCAGCTGGTACTCCGTATTGACAAAGTAAAGCTCTATTACTCCGTTCTCAACTTTCTCTTTTATGAAATGGAATCTGATGTCAATATGTTTTGATCGAGAATGTTGAACATTGTTGCAGCATAAGGCAATAGCGCTTTTGTTATCACAGTACATTGGAATTTTATTGAATCCAAGGCCATAGTCGGTAAGCTGTGATCTCATCCAAAGGACTTGAGCACAACAGCCAAACAAGGCTATATATTCAGCTTTCGTACTGGATATCGCAGCGCTTTTCTGCCTTTTTGATGACCAACTAACAAGTTTGTCTCCCAATAATTGCATACATCCAGATGTACTTCGTCTAGTATCTTGGCAATGTAACAATCCGTATTTTTGATCAATGTACGATGCTATTAAATTCACTATTTTTTTTCTTGTACGCGTTCGCTTTTAATTTTAATAGTTAAGTTAAATCGCGTACGCCAAAAATTATCGTCCAACGTAAGCGGGCACCAAACAAATTAAAGTTTACGTCAGGTAATCATTATATTATTATTACTAAAGTGATAATTTACTCATTATGTTTTATTATTTTTATCGGATACGTAAAGTGTATACGTTTCGCGATAAATTACGTTTAGGCATACCCGGAACCACAAAAATATTTCTACGCTTCAACAAATACCCACTTTTATACCCAATACCTAAAATTTACTAAATATCATCATATGTTAGTCCATATGGCCGAATTTTATACAAAAGGAACCAACCAAGACAATTAAATATCAAGACTTACACTTTATATAAAAACTACAACTTGCATTTACTTACAACAAAAGTAGAAGTATACTTTCATATTTACAAGTATTACTTTCTTTTACATCAAGTATTGCAAGTAAATAATCTAGTGACAATAACCCTTGAAATCATGGGATGATGTCTCTTTTAAGAGACATAAGAACACAAGCCTTAATCACAAAGACCATGTACAAGCTAAACCTAGCTCATGCATAGTAAATTTGACCACTAGTCACTCCTTAAGACCCTCCCTTTGTCTTGAGACTTTCTATGACCTCTTTGACCACCTTAGTTATATATATACCACATGCATTCCAAGTGATAGCAACATACAACTCAAAACACTTAGTAAAAATCACAAAAACCTTCCCTTTTGGCTCTCTATAGGCCACGGCTCAAACACCCCTTTTATTATAATCCATACCAAATTTTCTACAACCTATACAAGCCATTACACATCCATCCTAAGATATACTAAGATGTTTCCAAGCATTGGTTAACCATTTTCAAGTGTTGAAGCAAGAAAGACAAGATTAGGGTTTCTATAGTGGATTAGGGTTTCTTGGTTGTGTAAGCTTGGGTTTTTCATCTAAACAAGTGTTTAGACCATATTTTCCATCATCCTACATCATAATAAGGTTATCTAAAACCCTTTATGTCTTTACATTCATCATTTTATGCATATATGAGTTCTATATAGTAAATCACCACTTAGGATATGTTTAACTTGTAAAAGTGGATTTTTCTTGTAAACATAATTTTATGAACTTGTACACATGTTATATGAATGTAAATATGGATCTTGGACTCTAATATATGTAAGTCATATGATATATATAATTATAAAAGGCTTGTGGAAATCTACTAAATAGAAAAGTACAAAATGAAGTTTAAAACATGTTTTTATGAAAAACCTCCAAACTTTCTGTTTGAATTCGACATCCCACATGGTCATTTTATGTTTTTATAAGATAGCACACCTCATGACGATTCCAAAATAATAAGAAACTCGAAAAACTGATTTATAATGAAAAAGATACGACGATTTCAAGTTTATGTTAAATATATACTTTTATAAACTATTTTTTTATAAAAATTACTATTCACCACAGAAACTTATATTTTTAAAACATCATTAATATGATAAAACTTTTCAATACGAGAACG
>BQNB010142882.1:0-17069 GCA_026074375.1 Tanacetum coccineum | reverse complement strand
GTCATCCGAGAAATCTCAGCCCAATAGGCCGACACTGTAGCATTGTAGTATTTTAAGCAAGAAACGACGTCGTTTCTTGCCTAAAATGAGTAATATAATAATAAAATTAGTTATGGTGAAAAGAAAGTTTATGTGTGTTTATATGAGGATAATATTTAAAAGAGTTAATTACATAAATGGTCCTTGTGATTAGATACAATTGCACCTTTAGTCCAAAACGCATTTAATTACACCAATAGTTCATTTGTTTGTCCAAGTTGAGTTGACCGATCTTTTGACCAAATTGGCGTCAACTCTGTTAGTTACATCGTTAGTCCATAACTACGTCATGTGGCAACATTAATCCATTTAGCCAACAAACTTTGCAACGTTATTCCTTTATACTAACGGCCGTTATACTTAAATAAAAACTTAGTTTTCTTATAAATTTTTTTAATTATCTTTAAAATTTATACACGTTTTTATACACACTTTTTTATAACACTTTTTTCTATACACATTTTTATACACACGTTTTTATACACAGATTTTATACAAGGTTTTGTACACACATTTTTATACACGGTTTAATACACACGTATTTATACAAACATTTTAATACACACGTTTTTATACACATATATTTATACACACATTTTATACACGGTTTTATACACACATTTTTAGACACTCATTTTATAAACGTTTTTATGCACACCTCTTTATACACACATTTTTATACACAGTGATATACACACATTTTTATACACACATTTTTATACAAACATTTTTATACACGGTTTTATACACGGTTTTATACACATATGTTTATACTCATAATTTTATACACACATTTTTATACACACATATTTGTACACATATTTTTATACAAGGTTTTATACACACATTTTTATAAACAAATTTTTATACATGGTTTTATACACAAGTGTTTATACACATTTTTATATACATGTTTTTTTACACACATTTTACACACAGTTTTGCATACATTTTAATACACGATTTTATACACATTTATATATACACGTTTTTATAAAAACGTGTATATTAAAATATTTTTATAAAAACGTGCGAACACACTGTTTGACCCATTTTTCTGGTTTTTGACATTGTTAGACTCTTAGTAGATTTTACTGTATAAAAATGTGTGTATAAAACTGTGTATAAAAGAGTGTGTACAAAAATGTGTTAAAAAATGTGTGTAAAAAAACGTGTGTATAAAAATGTGAGTATAAAAATATGTGTAAAAAACCGTGTATAAGAATGTGTGTATAAAAATGTGTGTATACAAACGTGTTCATATAAATGTGTGTAAAAATATGTGTATAAAAACGTGTGTATAAAATTATGTATAAAAATGTGTGTATAAAACCATGTATAAAAATGTGTATGAAAATGAGTATAAAAACGTGTATAAAAACGTGTGTATAAAAACGTGTGTATAAAAATGTGTACAAAAATGTGTATAAAAATGTGTACAAAAATGTGTTTACAAAAATGTGTGTAAAAATGTGTGTATAATAATGTGGGTATAAAAATTTGTGTATAAAACCGTGTATAAAAACGTGTGTAAAAAAACGTGTGTAAAAAAACGTGTTAATAAATGTGTATAAAAATATGTGTATGAAAATACGTGTATAAAAATGTGTGTATAAAAATGTGTGTATACAAACGTGTGTATAAAATCATGTACAGAAATGTGTGTATAAAAATGCGTGTATAAAAATGTATGTATAAAAACGTGTATAAAAATGTTTATAAAAATATGTGTATAAAAATCTGGGTATAAAAATGTGATAAAAAACGTGTCTATAAAACCGTGTATAAAAAGTGTGTATAAATATGTGTGTATAAAAATGTGTATATTAAAATGTTAGTATAAAAAAGTGTATTAAAATGTGTGTATAAAACCGTGTATAAAAATCTGTGTATAAAACCGTGTATATAAAAATGTGCGTATAGAAATGTGTATAAAATGTGTGTATAAAAACGTATATAAAACTGTATGTATAAAATTGTGTGTATAAAATTGCATATAAATTGTAAAGGTTATTAAAAAAATTGTATAAGAAAACAAAGTTTTGAGTTACGTATAACGGTCGTTAGTATAAAAGACTAACGTTACAAACGATCTTTGGCTAAATGAGCTAACGTTGTCACATGACGTAGTTATGAACTAACGATGTAACTGACTTAACTAACATAGATGGCGCCAATTTGATCAAAGGACCGGTCAACTTAATTTGGACAACTACATAAACTATTGATGTAATTAAATTCTTTTTATGACTAAATGTGCAATTGTGTGTCAACTAAAAACCATTTATGCAATTTACTATTTTTATAATAAGTATAATTAAAAGTTTAAATATATTTTGTACACACATTCCAGTAAAACACAAGGTCAAGCTTTATAGCTCTTTCATTAAACACTTTTACAGTAATATGGTCATGGTGTAGAGAATTTCATAAAGATAAGAGAAAGCGTCCAATATCTTTTATGTCGCATAACTAGTAGGTGTCATGGTGTCACAGGGCTGATAAAATTAAGTTTTGTTATAAACAGCTTTTAAGGTTATATGTAACAAATTGATTTATATTATACTTATATATTAAAGAGTGAGATTTGATTCCCAATGGCATTTAATGTGCTTCGCCTGAAAACCCGCCGGAACCCGACAGAAAACCCATCGCCGCCGAACCCATTGTTTGACCCGGGTCCGACCCTTTTACTTTTATTTTATTTTTTTCCCCGAGACACGTAGCATGATAACGGTGACTCCCATCTATGACTCATCACCCTGCCATTATCTCTATTGACACACAACAAAACCACCGCTCCAAACACACACACACTATATTCGATCACCATCACCAACCCAAATAAGCTTTCACACCCGATAGTGTGCTGTCCGGATTCATGATAACAGCCAGAGATTCATGTAAGTTTTTTTTTCTATTTCGAATATTTATTTTAGTTCTATTAGGGTTTTCAATTGGGCTTCGGCTTAAACTCAATTTTGTTTTGCAGGAGGATGAGGAGGAGGAGTAATGCTTCTAAAAAAATCCATCGGTGACCGTCCTTTTTAGCTAAGAATTGAAGGTATATATATTATCTTTTGAGTCTTATTCGATTATGTTGGGTTATCAGTTTGCTAATTAGAGTTATTGACTCCATGAACATGTATGCTACCAGAAAAGTCACCATAGCCATGGTGGATGAGCTTAGCTCAATGGATTCACGACCGTCAACAAGGTCAGGATGTCGAACGCTTCTCATTGTATAATTAAGGCATGTATTGTCACTTTTGCTTATAACATTTATTCATATATTTCAGTTCAGATGTTTCAAGTGGATTCGCAGCAAAACGAGAAAAGGGTTATCGGAATAGGAGAAGTGGATTAACAACACTTATATTATATATATATATATATATATATATATTATATATATATATGTATAGATAAATAATAATAGATATATATATATTTTTATATTATATATATATATATATATATTATATATATGATATAGATTATATATATTTTATATATAATATATATATATATATATATATAATATATATATATACTATATATATTATATATATATATATTATATACTATTATATATATATATAATAAGTATATTTATATATATATATATATATATATATATATTTCTATTATTTTTATATATATATATATCCAATTTAAACTTCACATTTGTCATATTTATCCACTAATTATAAGTCTCGTGCACGCACAAGGCTTACACATAAATCAAATTTATTTAAAAAAATTTGTTTAATATACAGGCATATGAAAATTTTCTCGTGTTTAATGCTTTGTAATTGTGATATTAGTAAAACTAATAATAATGCATGTGATTTTACATAAAAAAAATATTTTGTATTAATATGAGTGTTTTAAAACCCGGGCTGACCCGGTCGGTTGAAGCATGAGCCGGTCCGGTGATTGGAAGCCTGATTTTTCCAAAAATCCCGGTTGAACCGTGACCTAGTGGCTCGAACGGGTCAACTGAAAAACCATTTTTTAAAACATTGATTAATATCGATTCATATTTTGTAAAGATTTTGTTGAATGAAAGATACAACTTTGTTTAAGTCACATGAGGGTTGATGTTTAAATCAAGGTTAACATTCATGCGTGGAAGGTGAAAATGGATTGTTTGCCTACCCGTCTTAATATATCCCGGAGAGGTATAAACTTCACATTTGTCATATTTATCCACTAATTATAAGTCTCGTGCACGCACAAGGCTTACACATAAATCAAATTTATTTAAAAAAATTTGTTTAATATACAGGCATATGAAAATTTTCTCGTGTTTAATGCTTTGTAATTGTGATATTAGTAAAACTAATAATAATGCATGTGATTTTACATAAAAAAATTATTTGTATTAATATGAGTGTTTTAAAACCCGGGCTGACCCGGTCGGTTGAAGCATGAGCCGGTCCGGTGATTGGAAGCCTGATTTTGCCAAAAATCCTGGTTGAACCGTGACCTAGTGGCTCGAACGGGTCAATTGAAAAACCGTTTTTTAAAACATTGATTAATATCGATTCATATTTTGTAAAGATTTTGTTGGATGAAAGATACAACTTTGTTTAAGTCACATGAGTGTTGATGTTAATGTTGTTGTTCAAATTTATCTATTAATATCATGTTGTACACAATATGCTAGTTTAATATGTTTTTATGATATTCTTATATAAATTTTAAATTGATTTCATATATGTAGTATTTTTAAAGTATAAAGTTTAAGGGGTATTTGTTTATTTTCTGAAGTTGTTAAACAATATGAAAAATTATAAGTTTCACTTAAGTCTATATGATTTATTTAAAATTCAACTACTAAAGTTTTATTAATTACCTCCTCATTTTAAAAAAAAAAAAAAATTTCACAAATTTGATACCTATATTTTTCTACCAATTTTTTCCATCTTGACCAAAATTGATTCATTTTTTTGACTTTTTTTAACCTCGCACAAGGGTGCTTACGTGTTAAAATCAAGCGTTCTGATTGATCCAATTTTTTTATCTATAAGATTAATTTTTTTACAAAACTCCGAAATTATGTAATTCTTTTAATATATAGAAGATTTTTTTATAAAATCATTTAAGTTTACTATCATTAAATTCCTATTTTACTCTTAATAATATCAATTCAATTTTGTAATGAAATAAGTCTTTTCTTTTGACACATACTTGTTCTTGTAAAGCAAATCGATGGGTACAATTTTATAAACAAACTGTTAAGAATACATGGAAATATCAATTCTTTGAGGATGAAAAAAGGAGAAAGTAAAGGAGAGCACTAATAATAAATCAAATGGATAATAATACTATTGAACACCATACTTCATCAGGCCATCGCTTGACGTGATGTAATACTTCATTAAGTACGAAGAAAGTAAATGGAGTTTGTTAGTACAAAGTGTGGTGGGCCGTGAAATGGATCAGGAACGCTTACTGGGCCGGGCCGGTAAGCTGTTTGATGGATCAGATCTTGTACTAGAGCAAGTAAAGGTGGTGTTTTCCTGCACAAAAGATAGAAAACCGTTAGCCTTATCATGAGGACGGACCCCACGATTGAACTCCGGCGTAAGAGTAAGCACCCATGTTATCAGATAATATATGTGTGTGTTAAAAGGTGTCAGAAATTATGTACTTTATGGTGTGTCAGATGACTCCTATTTATAGGGGAACCTAGTACTAGGGTTTCCTAGTATTTCGCTTGTAATTGTTAGTGGCCAGAGTGGGACTCTTGTCGGGCAAGAGGCCGCTATAATCGTGACTACGGACGTGGATCCCCTTCCGCGGATGTTAGCTGACCTATGGGAGGCTTGCGGAAGTCGCATGTGGCTTATTCGCGCCCGTCCTGCTATATCTGGGCCGTGCCAGTGTTCTGGGCTTATTTTCGGTCCATCATGCGTATTATTTATTTGATTGGGCCGGGGCCCAATGTGTAATGATTTAACCCAGGCCCAAAGGCCTGGTATATCCATTATACGTCATCAAGTCCCCCCATTCTAGTATTTTTACTACGTGCGGCTACGCATTGCGTAGTAAATATTGCTAGACTTTGTTCCGTCCGTTAACCTTCTTCCGTGACTATTTGCTTCTTTGTGGCTTTTCCGTAGCCGGTTAGGTAGGGTTTGGGTAACGTGTACCCACCCCGACCTTTCGTTTTTCTAAGTGATTTGACTTAATGACAGTTATCCAACTGTCATCACGTTTCTTTCCAGCCATTAATTGCGTTAGTAGGTTGCACGTGTCATCATCCGAGTGTCGTCTGGGTTAAATATGCCAAGGGTATAAATATCCTTCTCCTTTTTCATTGTTTTCTTTTTCGATTTATCTCCATTTCTGCCATTGTTAGTTCTTCAAGCTTTTCGATCGTTTTACACGCTTTTTACAACTTCCTGATCTTTCAGGCCACCGGGTTAGGTCTTCTTCCTTTGCTTATATGTCACGATGAGTAAAATTCGTGATATTAAATCCAAATTAACTCAAAAGGCGTTAGACGCATTATGTACTAAGTACCACATACCTGCTTGTGTTCATCCCACTTTACCTGGCCCGGACCCCAATATATTACAAAGTCTGGATGGCAAGGTTGGCGTATATACTCGATTTTTTGACTTTGCCAACTATCAGATCCCTCTGTCTCAGTTTCTTGTGGATGTTCTCAATCATTTTCGCCTTCATCTTTCTCAACTGTCCGTGTTTGGGGCGGCCAAAGTTTCTCATTTTGAGATCTTGTGTGGCGTCCACGGCTTTCAACCTTCTGTCAATTGTTTCTGTGCGTTCTATACTAGTTCCTACAATAAAGGATGGATGTCGTTTGTTAAGCATTCTGACGCGGCTCCTGTTTGCTATAGCAAACCGTTGGACTCCGTAAAGAACTGGAACGACCACTTTTTTTGGGTTGACTCCACGGCCTTTCCTCTTTTCGTGTCTTTGAAAAGCAAGATTTTAAGTAAAGACCCCCCTCCCAAGCTTTCTCAATATGATACAAAAGCGTGTGACTTCTTGCGTACCCATACCGCCCTGTTCCGAAAATTTCCAGAACCTTTCTTATGTTGGGTTGGTATAAGCTGTTATTATACGCTTGATGAGAACTTTTATCCAACGTTTTGGGATGGCGATGAGGGTGGGTATATTTTGCTTTGTATTCCGGATCTTATTATGTTGTTATTATTCCTGGCGATTTTCTTTTACTATGTTTGCAGAGATGGATTTGTTTGCGTTCATCCGCCACCCCGATCCTACCAAAGTGCGAATAGGGGAGAGAGATCTTGCGGAAAGAAAGGTTAAGTTACTGACATTGACTGAGGGTCGCACTGTTCCATTGAATCCTCCTGCTTCGACTGCCTCATGAGATAACGGTGATAGCATTGACAAGTTGTTTGATGAGGGGGGTGATGCTGGACAGGAGCATTCTGTCGAGAGAGATGATGATATTTTAGAGGAAATTGTTGCCAAGGATGTTTCGGAGGTTGCCATTGGAATACTAAGAAATCTAAGCGGAAGAGGAAAACAACCGGAGATGCTAGTGCTTCTACTTTTCCTCCAAAGAAACTGAAGGAGGATTATCATGCCGCGACTTCCAATACCGGCGGGAAGTCCCTTGCTACTATCTGTAGTTTGATTCCGGAAGGCTCTAGCGTCCCGAGCGAGACTGCGGAACCTCGAGATGATGAGCTCGTAGACCCTGTTTTCGGACTTAATTTATGGACCCTTTCTCCCTCCAAGAGGTATGTGATATCTTCAGACGATTCTTATCATTCGCATTCATGTTCTGAGGTTAACTTTTTTGCCAGATCTGCTGCTGCGGACACCCCCATAATGTCTATTGCCGTTACCACTACTGTTGCTGCTGACGTTTCCGTTGTTCAAGTTTCTAAGGATAGGGTTAGGTCCGGGAATCTTGAAACTTTTGGAGATTCTGCGTCTGCTGGTGGGGCTAATGTCAATGCCTTCAGTTCCTCAAAGTTGAATGAGCCAACGACTTCATCAGATTCCTTTTATGCTTCTCAAGATCTTGACTCTAAGACCCTGCATAACATATATGTCCCTAAGTGGAAGGTGACGAATGACTCTGTTCTTGACGATCCATATGTTTGTCGTGATTTGACGGACCGTCTTGCCCCACCTGCTCTTTTTCCCAACTGCGTTCTATGGACTATGTTTACCCTCGCTTCCTAACCACCATATCCGGACAACGATGGATCTTGACTCACGGAGAAGTGAGGATGCGAGCGGAGCATACTTTGGAGTAAAAAGTCCAACTTAAAGATAAGTGTGCTGAACAAACCACACTTCTTTCAGAGAAAGATGCTGAAATTGCTCATCTGATATCTTTATTATCTTTGAAAGAAACTGAGGCTGCTGAAGCTATTCGTCTCCGCAGCCAACTATCTGTAGTGGAAGCTGCGGATACTACTTAGAGCATTGAGTTGAGGGATTTGAAAGAAAGAAATTTTGCTTGAAGGAGAGAAGGATGCTTTGTCTGAGAAGGTCGCAGCTCTTGAGTCCATGACCACTTCGAAAGAGACTGAGTTGGCCTCTCTTACTGCCCAGGTTGCTCAACTTACTTCTGATCTGTTTGGTTTTCAACTTTCACGCAACGAACTGAGTTCTAAGGTGGCCTTCTTAGAATCAGAGAGGGATAGGCTTGCTGATCAGGTATCCAGAGATTTCTTTTTATCTTCCATAATACTTTATTTTAATTCCGTGACTAATAGATTTTCTCCCTCTTTTTTTAGAGGTCCTCATTGGAGTATGCGTTCGAGCTCTTTAAAGGACGTATGGAAGCTATGCAAGATGACCAGGCAACGGTTCTGGGAAATAGGGTTGCAGAATTAGACACTCAGCTCTTGGAGATGGCTGCTCATCTTGACGAAGAGTTTTACCCTCGCTTCCTAACCACCATATCCGGACAACGATGGATCTTGACTCACGAACTTAAACTTGTTCTCCTGAAATGCTTACAGTCTTCTGAGTATCTTCAAGCTTTGGGGCAGGCCATTGGTTGTGCAGTTAATAAAGGTATTCAGGATGGCCTGAAAGCAGGGGTTGATCATGGGAAAGCTGGGAAGGATCTGTCCATGATCGAAGCTTATGATCCTTCCTCAGAAGCTAAGTATTTTGATGCTGTGAATGCCTTGGCACTGTTGATTTTTCTCTGCTTTCTGAGCTAAAATCCAAGAAAGATGCAAGCATGGTTTCCTTCCGTTTGGAGGGACCTTTAGTTGAGATCCCCGGAGCAGAAGACCTGCAACCATCCCCAGAACAGCTCATGCTTCCCCTCCATAGGCCGGAAGACAACGTGGTCCTTGGGGAAACTTCCCTATCTTTTTCCCTTCAAGTTGTCCACTCGCGGGTCTAAAGGGTTAGGGGAGAGATTAAGAGAAGCGTTTGTCTCTTAAGGACGTTATGGTTCATCTTGCTGAGCCCTTATCTGCAAAGAGTTTGATTGGCGAAGCTAGTACTTCTGCTATTCCTGTAACAACTGAATCCATCACCACTCTTGCTATAATTTTTGCATCTTTCGATGTTGTTCCTCCTCTTTCAATCTCTAATGACCAAGCTTTGGATACAGAACCGAATGATGAATACCCTCCTGTTGTGACCTTTGAGAAAGAAGAGCTAGTCACTTCTCCGGAGTACCTGGGTCTACCGCTGTGACCAAGCTTCTCACTGCTGGGTATACCCTAAGCTCCTATCTCTTTTTTTTGTTTCTTACCGCGACCGTGTGGGGCCTTTTTGTGGCGGTATTTGTATTTTAAACAATTTGTATGTTTGGTTGTGTTTGCAACCGTTGGTTTAAACAATCATGTCCACTTATGTAACACTCAACAGCTTTATATTTTGCTATTATGTTTCGATTGCTATCTTTTGATAACACTTCTGTGTGTTTGTGATGATAATCATAGTAGAATGCTTGCGGGTCATTTTTCCAGTACCGGGCTTGCAATACCTCTTATGTACTTGAGTTGATTGTTAGATTACTCATCCCTTTATTATGCGGGATAATGTTTACACAGGGTCGTGCCCCTTTGCGTGCGCGTCTTACCAATTCATGTAATATTCAAGTAACTTTGCGAAGTAAAAAGTAAAATAAAAAAATTTAAATTAAAACTTGTAAAGGTAGCTAGACTTCACTTTTTATTCATTAAAACTTAAAGACATTACAATAGAAGAGATTCAGGCAGTGCCCTCTCCGCTGCTTATCTTACGTGAGAGAGGTGCTTACATTTCATGCACATAGCATTTCTTAAGGTTGCAAACGTTCCATGTTCGCGGCAGGATGCTCTCGTTGCGGTCTCTAAGCTTGTACGCTCCTTTTCCTAACGCTTCCGTGACCTCATATGGTCCTTCCCACTTAGGTCCGAGCTTGCCTTCCTCTTCCGCATGGCTTGCTTCGTTGCTCCGGTAGACGAGGTCCCCTGGCTTGAAACTTGTGTTGCGAACCCTGCCATTATAGTATTTTTCCATCATAGCTTTGCTCTTTGCTTCCTGAATTGCCGCCTGCTCTCTTTTCTCTTCCAAAAGGTCTAGGTTAATTTCCAAGGCCTCATCATTTTTTATCATATCAACTTCTGCAGTTCTCAAGGTTGGCATGCCGATCTCTACTGGGATCACTGCTTCCGTTCCATACGTCAGTGAGAATGGCGTTTCTCCATTACTTGATTTGATCATAGTACGATGTGCCCATAAGACATGTGAGATTTCTTTCAGCTAATTTTTGCTTCTTTCATCCAAACGTGCCTTGATTCCTTCACCTAAACTCCTGTTTGCCCTTTCTACCAAGCCATTGGCTTGCGGATGCTTAACGAAAGCGAAGCATTGGCGGATACATAGCTTTTCGCACCAGTCTTTAAATGGGTTATCCCTGAACTGTTTTCCATTGTCGGATATTATTTCTCCTGGTAGACCAAATCTGCACACTATGTTGTCCCACACAAACTTCTTAACCTAGGCTCCCGTTATAGTCGCCACAAGTTTTGCTTCTATCCATTTGGTGAAGTAATCAATTGCCACTATCAGGAACTTGACTTTACTGGGACCCTCCAGGAAGGGTCCGGCTATGTCAATCCCCTATTTGTAAAATGGCCATGGAGATGTGATAGGTGTCAGCTTCTGCTGTGGGTTCCTTGGCACGGAGCGGTGTTGGGAATTAAATGTGTTCATACTTAGTACTGCCAAGTCAAGAGTTAGTACTGCTCGAGTTACAACTGCCAGTATTAACTAGTTAGTACTACTAGAAGAAAGTTAGTACTGCCAGTACTAACTTAATACTGCTGAAGGACTTAAGACTGCTGCATGAAGATTAAAGATTGCTAAAGAGATAAAGACGTGTCAAGAGATTTGTATTGACTTATTCAGAGTATATTCTATATAGTTAGAAAGATACGTATAAGTTTAACATTATAGAAGATTTGTAGTTATCTTGTAAAGGACTCCTTAGTGTATAAAAGGAGATCCTAGGTTATGGTTTTGTATACACAATAGTCATAGACGTTTTGATACATAGCTTCAAGGTTGTAAACCCTAGTACTACACAGAGTACTCGTATTATTCATAATAATAATATTGGAGCTTTTTAGTTATATCATTGTTCTTAAAGTTTACTGTTTCATTAACATTCTTCTAAGTATTAAAGAGTAGATTTCGCATACTCTTTAGTATTCAAAAAGTTTCTACCATAGTTGTTTTGGATTTATCCAAAGTAACTTAACATTTATAAGCTAAAAAATAGATCTTAATTTGGGATCAACAAGTGGTATCAGAGCTTGTGTTCTGAAACTTTAATCTAGAAGAAACTAACAAGAAGAACTCTTTACTCACAAGGAAGAGATGGATCTAGAAACAGCTCAAATCACTACTACTGCAAAGTTGCCCACTCTCAAACAGGGTGAATATGATGTGTGGAGGCTAAGGATTGAGCAATACTTTTAAGTACAATACTATGCTCTATGAGATGTCATAGAGAATGGAAACTCATTCAAACCTGTAGCTAAAACAACAACAAATATTGATGGTACATCAACTACACTAATACCAGGTCATGTAACTACTGAAGAAAAGGTTCAAAAGAAGAATGATATGAAGGCAAGAAGTATGTTACTGATGGCACTTCCTAATGAACATCTAATGACTTTTAATTAGTATAAAGAGGCTAAGACTTTGTTTGCTGCTATACAAATAAGATTTGGCGCTAATGAAGCCACAAAGAAGACTCAAAAGACTCTCTTGAAGCAAATGTACGAGAACTTTAGTGCTCCAAGCACATAGTCTCTTGACTCTATTTTTAACAGGCTTCAGAAGATTGTAAGTCAGCTGGCTATCTTGGGTGAAAATATTTCACAAGAAGATCTCATTTGAAATTTTTGAGAAGTCTGCCTTCTGAATGGAATACTCATGTTGTGGTCTGGAGGAATAAACCTGATCTAGACACAATGAGGTTTGATGATCTCTACAACAATTTCAAGATTGTTGAACAAGAGGTTAAAGGAACTGCAATCCCAAGCTCAAGCTCAAATTCTTAGAGCATGGCTTTTGTGTCATCTCCTAGCAGTACTAATGAAGTTAATACTACTTATGGAGTTAGTACTGCTAACACTCAAGTTAGCCCTGCTAGCACTCAAGTTAGCACTGCTAGTACTCAAGTTAGTACTGCTAACTTAAGTGATGACACTGTTTATGCATTTTTGGCCAGTCAACCAAACGGGTCTCAACTTGTATATGAGGACCTTGAACAATTCCATGAAGATGACATAGAAGAAATGGATTTAAAATGGCAGTTAACATTGCTGAGCATGAGGACAAGAAGGTTTTTCCAGAAAACTAGTAGAAAGATCACTATCAATGGGAGTGACACAACTGGATATGACAAGTCAAAGGTGGAGTGTTTCAACTGTCACAAGATGGGACACTTTGCAAGGGAATGCAGAGGACCTAGGAACCAAGATAGCAGGAACAGGAATCAAGACAGCTCTAGAAGGACTGTAAATGTGGAAGAAACTTCTTCTAAATCCATGTTGGCTATTGATGGAGCTGGTTTTAACTGGAGCTATATGGCAGATGATGAAGTCCCTACAAACGTGGCTCTTGTGGCTTTTTCAGACTCTGAGGTACATAATGACAAAACTTGTTCAAAAACCTGTCTAAAAAGCTTTGAAACTCTTAAAACTCAACTTGATGATTTAAGAGTAGAGTTTAACAAATCTGAGTTCAATTTAGCAAATTATAAAAGAGGGTTAGCATCTGTAGAAGTGCAACTTGTCTTTTACAAAAAGAATGAGATTATTTTTTGTGAGCAACTTGCTGTCCTAAAAAGAGATATCTCATATAAAGACTCCGAAATTAGTATGCTTAAAAGTGAGTTAGAAAAACTTAAACAAGAAAAAGAAAGCAATCAACTTAAAATTGAAAATTTTGATAATGCTTCTAAGAGTAGATAAATTAATAGAGAATCAGATACCTGATAAAAGTAGAAAGGGTCTGGGGTTTGTAAGCTATAATGATGTTCCACCTCCTCCTACAGGGTTATTTTCACCCCCAAACCTTGATTTGTCCAACTCTGGTCTAGAGGAGTTCCAACAGCCTGAGTTTGAAGGCTATGGACCTAAGACTAGTAAGAATGTCAGTGAAGATACTTCTAATGAGGTTAGGGAATCTCCTGATGCCCCAATGGTTGAGAAGTTGGTGTCAGATGATAAGTTAGAGAAGAAAATTGTTTTTCCTACTGTTGCTAAGATAGAATTTGTTAGACCTAAACAACAAGAAAAACCAGTTAGGAAACCAGTTAAGTATGCTGAGATGTACAGGTCACAAGGTCCTAGGGGAAATCAAAGAAACTAGAATAATCAGAAGTCCCAACAGCTAGGAAGTGACTTTGTGATGTACAATAAAGCTTGTTTTGTCTGTGGAAGTTTTGACCATGTGTAGGCTAACTGCAATTACCATCAAAGGGAAAGGGTGGTATCTGGGAATAATTATACAAGGGTGAATTACAATTATTCTACTAAAAAGGCTCACCCTAGTGCTCACAGAAACATGGCTCCAAGAGCAGTTTTAATGAAAACTAGCCTAAGACCATTTAATATTGCTAGGCCAGTTAATACTGCTCATCCCAAAACTATAGTTTATAGTGCTAGACCAATGTCACGTTTTTTTAAATCAACACAATCAACTGTAAAGAGGCCCTATCAAATAAAAACATCATTAACTAACAAAAATTTTAGCCAAAATGTTAATACTGCTAAGGGAAGTTTTTATACTGCTAGGCCAAAAGCAGTTAATACTGCTAGGCCAAATTCAGCAGTAGTTAATGTTGTTAGGGCAAATCAGGTTAATGTTGTTAAGGCCTCAGCATGTTGGGTTTGGAGACCTACCAAACTTAATAGTGCATCAATTACTTTGAAGAAACATAATTATGTTGATGCACGAGGCAGATCCAAGTCAGTGAGATTAATGAATTTAGACACCAAATCTGATGAAACAGAGGAGCTTTGTTGTTGCACTACTGGAGGTTCAGTAGTCAAAGTTGCGTGAACCTCTTCCGTCTCTTGATTAGGGAACATATCATATCTCTCAGAGTTCAAGGAATTTGATGGAGGATATGTTACCTTTGGGGTAGGAGCCAAAAGAGGGAAAATTACTGGTAAAGGAACTCTTAAAACTAGTAAGATTGATTTTGAGGATGTGTACTTTATCAAGAAGTTATGGTTTAACCTTTTTAGTGTTTCACAGATGTGTGACAAAAAGAACAGTGTTCTTTTTACTGACACTAGATGTTTTGTTCTGTCTCCTGACTTTAAGTTAGCTGATGAAAGTCAGGTTTTACTTAGTTTCTAGAAAGAACAATATGTACAGTGTTGATATAAAGAATATTATTCCTAAAGAGAGTTTAACTTATCTTGTTGCAAAGGCCACACTTGATGAATCAATGCTATGGCATAGGAGGCTAGGTCATGTAAATTTTAAAACTATTAATAAACTTGTTAAGAAAAATATTGTGAGAGGTTTACCTTCAAAACGTTTTGAAAATAACCAAACTTATGTTGCTTGCCTGAAGGGAAAGCAACACAAAGCCTCTTGTAAGTCCAAGATTCTGAACTCTATTACTCAGTCTTTATTCATGTTGCATATGGACTTGTTTGGTCCAACCTTTGTAAGCAACTTAATGAATAAGAAATATTATCTAGTTGTCACTGATGATTATAGCAGATTTATTTGGGTTTTCTTTTTAGCATCTAAGGATGAGACTAGTGGCATTCTTAAGAGCTTTATAACTAAGATAGAAAATCTAGTTGATAAGAAAGTAAAAATAATCAGATGTAACAATGGAACAGAGTTCAAAAATAGAGTTATGAGTGATTTTTGTGAAAATAAAGGCATTAAGAGGTAATTTAGTGTAGCTAGAACTCCTCAGCAAAATAGTGTTGCTGAGAGGAGAAATAGGACACTAATTGAGGCTGCTAGAACCATGTTAACTGACTCTAAGTTACCTACTACATTTTGGGCTGAAGCAGTTAATACTGCTTGCTATGTGTAGAATAGAGTATTAGTAGTTAAGCCTCATAACAAGACCCCTTATGAACTATTTAGAGGTAGAACACCTGCTTTAAGCTTCATGAGACCATTTGGGTGGCATGTTACCATTCTTAATACCTTAGATTATTTAGGCAAGTTTGATGGAAAGTCAGATGAAGGATTCTTTGTTGGATACTCATTAAATAGTAAGGCTTTTAGGGTATACAATATTAGAACTAGGAAAGTAGAAGAAAACTTGCATATTAGGTTCTTGGAGGATAAGCCTATTATTGCATGTGATGAACCAAAGTGGCTATTTGATATTGATGTTCTAACAAAATCAATGAATTATGTACCAGTTGTTGCAGGTACAAACACTAATGATTCTGTAGGTACAAAAGAAAGTGTTGGTACAGGTCATTCTAGCAAGGAGACAGGATCTAGCCAAGACTACATTTTGATGCCACTATAGAAAGATGGTTCACTATTTGATTCTTCTTCAAAGAATGCTAGCAATGATGAACCACAGCCTTCTAGTGATGTTGGAAAGAAGGATGATGAAGGTGTAAGTCAAGAAAGTGGAATTGATGATCAAGAGAGGCCTGAAAATAGTACTCAATATGTTAATATTGATGGGCCAAGTATTAATACTGCTAGTACAAATGTTAATACTGGTAGTCTAAATATTAATATTGTTAGTGCAACAGTTACTACTGCTCCACTTGAAGCTACACATGCTGATTTCTTTGATGATGAAACAGAATTAGATATGAGCAACATTACTACCACATATCTAGTTCCCAGTACTCCAAATACAAGAATCCATAAAGATCATTCACTTGATCATGTGATTGGTGATGTGAAGTCTGGTGTACATACAAGGAGAATGACAAAGACTTCAAATTAACAAGGGTTTATTAGTGCTGTTTATGAAGGGAAAACTCATAAACACATTCATACTTGTTTATTTGCTTGTTTTCTATCACAAGTAGAACCCAAGAAGGTGATTCAAGCTTTGACAAATCCAAGCTGGATAGAAACAATGCAGGATGAGCTTCTACAGTTTAAGTTATAGAAGGTTTAGACTTTGGTTGATTTACCATATGGCAAGAGGGCCATTGGAACAAAATAGGTCTACAGGAACAAGAAAGATGAGAGAGGTATTGTGATTAGAAACAAGGCAAGGCTGGTTGCACAGGGTTACACTCAAGAAGAAGGAATAGATTATGATAAGGTTTTTGTTCCAGTTCCTAGGATTGAAGCAATTAGGCCGTTCTTAGCCTATGCCTCATTCAAAGACTTTGTTGTGTGCCAAATGGATGTGAAGAGTGCATTTCTGTATAGCAAAATTGAAGAAGACATTTATGTCTGTCAACCTCCAGGGTTTGAAGATCCAGAGTTCCCTAACAGAGTTTATAAGGTAGAAAAGTCATTATATGGTCTACATCAAGCTCCTAGAGCTTGGTATGAGACTCTATCTACCTATTTATTAGACA
>BQNB010142881.1:0-17069 GCA_026074375.1 Tanacetum coccineum | reverse complement strand
GTTTGCATTAAATTGCTTATTTAGTCATCTGTTTTTAAGCTCAAACTTAGCATTTTGTCTTTTCAAAACCAAAAATAACACAGCACACACTGAGTCAATAAGCTTTTTCATTTAGCTTTTTCTTTGAGGTCAAGCTATAAGGTGGTATAAGCTAGATTTCCATAAGGATCTGTTTGCTTATTTAAAAATAAGCTTAAAGTTGCCTTTAGGTCTGTTTGGCAGTCCATTTATGCAAAAGTGCTTATTCTGTTTTTTAGCTCATGGCTTGTTTCTTTTGCTTATTTTCTTGCTCAAATTTGCTTATTAGGTTAGGGATTAGCTGTTTGTAGCTTAGTTAATATTGTTTTCAGCTTATTAAATTTTCTAGCTAGTTTGTTTAAGTGAAAAAAGCCAAAAAAAAAAAGTTAAGTGTTATCTGTCTGTTTTAAAAAGCTGATTTCTAGCTTATTTGGTAATTTTCATAAAAAGTTTCTTTTATAAGTTTTGCTTATTTGGGATTCGAACCCATGACTTAACATTTCACACACACTCGTCCCATACACACACACTCAAATCATCGCACCAGACCAGGGCTATCTGTTATGATAGCCCAACCTATTTCTTTTAAATACATTTTTATTTTCTATTTTCTATAATAAGCCGTAGCTTATTCTTAGCTTTTTAGAGCTTTTTGTTTCAGCTTCTGTCTAGTTAGCATTTTTATAAAATCAAGCATATTGTCTTACACTTTTAGTAATTTTTCTAGATTTTTAGAGTTAAGTTTACTATTTTTAAATCATTTTTCTTTATTAAAAACTTTAAAAAATCATAAAAAATAGAAAAATAATCTAAAAAATAAAATTCTTTTTCTGAAAATTTTATTTTATCATTTTCTAGGATTAGAAATTAAATTTGTTTTCATAGGGCTTAGATTTAGTGTACTTGCTTATTTGTCGCGTTTTCTTAATTCCCGTTATTCGTTTTTGCTTTTAATAGTTAATTGCCTTAATTGCGTGTTTGCTTTTACTTGTTTTAAATTTGTAGAAATACACAATCAAACCAAAATCTTTGAAACCAATTCAAATCATTGTCTAAGTAAAAAATGGAGTCTCAATTTCACAATTCTTGGGGTATAAACGACCCGGTGAACACTTACTGGTTAAACGTACAATATTTTCGTGTGAATTTTCATATTACCTTTGTCCTCAAGGGTTATTTTGTAATTTCATTACTTTGATATTATTACGTATACAATTCGAATCGTATCAAGTTTTTGGCGCCGCTGCCGGGGAATTGTGTTAAAGATTCTCTCGTTTGAATTTGTCGATCGTGATTTGGAGAACCTTTCATCTTCGAAAGTTACGTCTTTTGAAAAAAATCAAAAATAAAAAATAAAAAAAAGTAAAAAATATTTTTCTTTTTCTTTTTATTATATGTAGAAGATTAATAAAAAAATACAAAAAATATTTGCTTTTCCGGATTTTTTGATTTTTATTGTGTTCTCTTAAATAGTAAAATATACAAGCAATTTAATTCTCTTACTAGAGAATTTGTGAATATCCATGAGTAAGTTCCCGAACTTAAGATTCAAAATTTACCGTCTTTAAACAACCGAAACTCAGATCTCGATGGTTAGGACCTTATATAGTGAAACATCAATATCCATCCGGATATGTTGAACTTTATGGAAAAGATGGAAAGACGTTCATAGTAAATGGTCATCGACTCAAACTTTATCATGAAGAAGAAGATAATGACCCAAGGGATGCAGTAACTCCTTTTTCCCCAAAAGAATGACTCCCGAAGTACGAGTCCAACTAACGACTCTCTAAAAACTAAGCGCTTCTCGGGAGGCAACCCGTGCTTCACTTAAGTGTGGAGGAGTCCCTCCTCAATTCTTCTACTCATATATTTTATTATCTTAAAAAAACAACAACAAAAATATTTTCTTTTTTTGTGCTTTTGTTTGTTTACTCTTATGCATGTAATTTAGCTTAAAGATATGGAAAATTATGAAGTTTTCTCAAGAATAGCTCTCAGCTATACATTTTCTTATGCCCCGGGAAGTATCGTTTTCCTTTAATTTTCCATATTTAATCTCTATTATCAGTTATCACATTGAGGGCAATGTTCAACTTAAGTGTGGAGGGGAGCCAAATAGGAAAAATTAATCATATCCCTCTATGTTTTACCTGTTAAAAATTTTTAGTGATATTTTATGAAAAACTCTTAGCTATATATGCTTTCAAAAGTTAAAAAATGCTTCTTAGTAAGGCCAAATTCCTACCACTAGGATTGACATTATAGCTAGCACACCCCAATCCACTAAAATTGTGAGAAATCTAAGCCTTTAGAATATTCGGGTATCCACCTTTGGTACCTAAGATAATTGATGCCTTTAGCTTATTCGAGTTAAGGTTTGATTGCAGTCATATGTGTCTATTCCGTCGTTACAGATGTGTATGTATGGTCTTTGTCACCTTTTCTGGAACATTGGTATTGGTGTATATTTATTTTGAGAGAGCCAGTAATTTAGAAGCTCTAGAACTTGTGCTTAATTATCATTTACTAGACCGAAGCCTATCACATGTAATGTATCCCGCAAGTCTATGTTATTGCAAGCGATCCCTTAAATGCTATGTTGCTGAAGTATCTGAAAATTGATTGAAGAAGTCCAGTGCAAAGCCTAAGTGTTTGGTAAAAAAAAGAAAGAAAAATTATATATGTGTCATAATCGTTCGAAGAAATAAAGGCTTATGTTCGGCACATGAAGATTGAATCCTCTCTAGTACCCAAGTTCCGCCTTTTGGTCAGGTTTATGTGTTAAGTACAAGCCTATGGTAGCTGTCTAGATTATGTCTGTGCAAATTGAGTGTTCTTTTTTTTTTTTTTTTATTCCAAAAATCATATCTAAACCCTATCTGAGTGGCTGAGTGAATTTTAAAATCAAACACTATTCCTATGTAAGGTGCTATGTTATATGTCTATGCCTGAAAAGTTATGTAAAATGCAATCTCTTATAAAAAATTAAATTTTCTCCACGTCACGATAAATGATTTTATTTTCTCGCTTCCATTGCTTGAGGGCAAGCAATAAGCTAAGTGTGGAGGGATTTGATAACGCCCAAATTATACATGTTTTCTATGGCGTTATTTAATTATATTTGATCATTTCTCATGAACTTTCGATACTTAATTAAGCTTAAATTGCTTATAGGTTCACTTGAAGACTCTAAAGACCCAAGCTCAAGAATCTATACACTTTGGGAGGCAAATACAAGAAAAGAAAGATTTCTATCCAAATTCAAGAAGTCCGCCGCACTTGTTACATTGTGCGCCGCACTTTCCTCTGAAGTTCAAACACCGCCGCACTTACAACATTGTGCGCCGCACATTTTCCTAAAGATTGAAGAATTAAAGTCCATTAAATGCACCTGCATTAACTCCTCAAAACCGCCACACTTATTTGTAAGTGCGCCGCACTTCCAGTAAAAGTCATTAAATGCTATCGCATTAACTCACCAAGTCCGCCGCACTTATTTGTAAGTGCGCCGCACTTTTCACCAAATTTTGCCTATAAATTGAGACGAAATTTCTCAAACAATTCATTCCTCTCACACCCATTTCCCACTACCTATCTCATTCTACACACACATATCTTTCCCCTTTCACCAAAACACCAAGAAATACCTTTTCCCTTGAAGAAAAAGATCTAACGATCAAGAACGAAGAAGTTTTCTTACCTTGTTATTGAAATAATGGAAATTTATGTAATGAGTACTTTTGTTATGAACTCCTTAGCCATGAGAGGCTAAATCTCTCATGACTACTCGGTGAAGTTACGATAATGAATAAGTGTTTGGTATGATCTTGACCGCTTTAATCCTAAGCTTATGTTGCAACCCTGTTATATCCCATCTTATCTATTTTTGCTTATCAACTTAGATTATTAGTTCATATCGTATAGGTCGAAGACCGTTATGATCTATGTGGTTTTAAAGATTTGTCTATGGTCTTTAACGTCTGTGGCCGAGAAATCCACTTTCGTAAATTGATAAACAAAATAAGCTTTGATATAATAGTAACTGGATTATTTGAGTGACACATTTGGTCTGGTTAACTAAATATAAGTCTTAAGTTAACAAGTTGATTTGTGAAAACGTTTTCTGACGAGAAATCGTCTTTATAAATTAATGCCCCATCTTCGAGGTCAAATCATTTCCAACACTTATAAGTTATTTTTTCAACTATCCCAGAATGTCCATCATCTTTTATCATTGGTAAAGTAAAAATTATTTTCAAAATTGTTAAAGTTTATTTTCTTTCTGATTATTTGAACACTACTCTAATCCCTGTGGACGACCTGGTCTTATCTAAAAAGATTATACTACATACGTGGGTTATACTTTTACCCGTGTGTTTTCATATAATTATCCGGTATTTTCAGTCTTATAATTTTAAAGCTTTTGAAACACATCAACATGATTAATTTTCTGTTGACATGCCATCTTTATTAAAAAATTTAAAAAAACCTTTAGTTTATAATACTTTTAACATATACTAGATTTATAAATGCATGAAAAACAACCCGCATGACATTTTTGGTCCAGATGCTCTCATAATTGCAGCATATAGTGTATTTTTTATTAATATTTACAGGGAATAGTGATTTTGAAACAAAAAGACATGATAAGGTAAACTTATAGTTATCCTACATCGATTTTATATACTTAATGGGTGTTGAGTAATTGCTCGGTTGGGCTTGGCTGGCCAAAGGGCTCTACTCCAGAATTTTATAAAAATTTAGGTAACAATTAGAGTGCCAAGTAAAAATACTAAAATTATTGTTCTTATAATTTCTGAAGAAAATGAATGTAACAGAATTGGCATTAAAAATAGACTTTCGGCGACTCTCAACCCATTTGACCTGATTTCTTTATACTCTTTTTTTTTACGCATTTGACGTATTAGAGATAGAAATAACTGGAATGAACCCATTTGTAAGTTAAATGTTCAAATTGTTGCTTCTATGTTAAAGTTTAGGAAGATAAACAAGATCATGTTTAGCAGTAGTTGTAGTTATACAAATCACTTTGTTCATCATCATTTATTATCACTGTCAAGGAAAACATATATATATATATATATATATTCTCAAACAAAAGATTACAGAGTAGTAGAAACAATTCTATGGCTACACTCACATGGCCACTCAACAAACTACACACCATAGCCAAAAAAGAATAGATCAACCTCCAATGAGCTGATAAGAAGATAAAATTTTCATTTTTTAGTACTAGCACCCCACCTTATATTTAATAACCCGACACGACATTGTCATTTTTGTGCCTTTAAGCATATGTCATAACATGGATAAATTTGTCAACATGTATTTTTATTTTCTATGGCACACTTTGTTTTTGTTTTATATTAATGGGTTGAAACGTTTCATTCTTTCAGTTCTGTCACATATGAGGGAACACAACTACTCGTTATCTTTGAAGTCTTTGCGGGTAAAGTAAATTGTTAAATATTCATCTTTGTATAGGTCAACCTTCCTTATCTTTATACTATATGTTGTTGATTTAACTATATGATATATTGATATTTGTAGAAATAGAGACAAGAATTTGGTGTGTCAAAATTAACTGAACAATAGATGCAATGCAACCTGAAAGTCTTATGTTCATGAAAAACCTAAACTAGGAAGTTAACTCAAATCAATTCACATGTTAATCCAAAATCGTATTCCCGTGTCTCGAAATGATTTCATTTTATGGTTTTTCCGCAAAAGATGTATAAAAGTACAACAAAATAATAAAAACGATCGGTTGGAGGACGAGGGTCATGTGTTTTTGTTAGAATGAAGGAGTCAAGTAAAACTCCGAGATGGTAAAGAAGAGATACTCAGAATATTTGAATCTTAAGAAACTTTATAATTTTACTGTAATTTTTTCGTAAACGATATTCACAAAACAAGCCCGCCCATCGGACGGGCTTTGCAACTAGTATAGTATATAAAACTTCATATATAAATAGCCTTGTAAGTTTACTCACGCTAGAACATCAAAAAATAAAAAAAAAATTTATTTAAAGAGTTTTAAGCGCAAACATTTCTACCTACTTGATCCGACCAAAGCTTCAAATTATGCTACAGTAAGTTTCTATATACTTTAATTTTAGCCTAAAATCTCTAGTCATGTTAGATCAATTTTAATAAATGTTTTACTGTTATTATTTATAAATGATGCTTACCGCTTATTTTGATCAACAAAAATTGTTTAATTTAATCGAAGATATTTCTTGTGCATTTTTTTTGTAATCATTGATAGCGTAAATTCATTTTTTGCATGCATTAAAGATGATTTCTACGATGATTTTTATGTTGAGTCTTTTATGATCCGTAAACAAGGATAATTATGTGTATGGCCAGAAATGGTATGTGATGCTCATGAGAATATGATGTATGAATGACTGAATGAGTCCGTTCTTATTACATTAGGACGACGTATATTGCTAGTGAGTCGTTTGAACACACTCACGTAAGCAATGGAAGTGATGTTGCACTTACATAAAAATTTTGGGTAAAGAATATTATGAGGTTTATTATTTGAATTGTTACATGTTATGTTTCGACTCGAAAAATAGAGTCATATTTATTTATGCTCATATGACTCACACGTTCGGATTTACGCTCTGTTTTACGAATTAAAAATTTAGTTAATTCCATTATCCATTTACATAAATATTCCTACCCTTGTGTATAGCTACTTGTAGGGCGTTGTCGCCCACTCTTACATTTCTACACTCAAGTTACGAAGCAGGAATAAGTAATATGAATAAGATTGTGGAAGAATAGTTTAAATAATAAGTTTGAATGTACTTTTTGAGTTAGTGACCTAAAACTAGAAAGTTAAGATAACTAACTCAAAGACAAACACACTTTTTAAGGTCAATGCTGACATTGACCTTGGTCTTATACCCTATTCAGGATAGTTTGACTTCAGGTGGATAAGAGCTTGGACTTATCTACTTTCAAACTATCCCGCCTATTCTTCAGTCTCTTGTCTTCATGGTCTTCTAGTTGTTGGAGATCGTATGGGTTCAGTAAGTCTATTGTCACAACTCACCGAACCCATCACTTTCTTAGTTGGCTCATGCTTCATTCACTAAGAACCGCCTCACTGAATGCTAGATTCTTTCTTGTAGACTCAGGCTGAGCATCTTAAAGGTAACTCACTGAGTGACTGTTCACTGAATGACCTTTGGATGTTAAAGGTTATGTAACACTTAGGATATTCTGTATTCAAATCCAAGTAAAAGATCATTAGGCACTAAATGGGCCTAACAATCTTCCCCTATTTGGATATAAATATAGCCTAAGTGTTTTTTAGTGTGGGCGAGTAAATACAGCTTCTTCTCACATTGAGTCCTAGGAAGCTTATAAGGAATTCTGAGTTCTTAAAAACATACTTCATTGATTCAGTTACAAGGCCCTATAATCTATTGCAAAATATCATTCAAAATACATAGAAGTACTCAGTTTAGCTTGTATCCTAATGCTTCTAACTTCACCTTCTTTGACTTCAACTTTTCTTGATTAGGGTGGTTTCCAATCAATTGCCTCAGCTTCAAGCAAAACCTCTGGTTTTTAGGAGTAGTGATGTTTGAGGCCATCACTAGGTAGGTCAGTAAGGATTCAATGTCAACTTTATGGATATCATTCATTCTCTATAATGCTACATCACCAAAGACATCATTGAAGAACATATCATACTCAGGCTCTTCAATGACCATGTTGTTGAAAAATGGAACACCCTCAGGAAGACTTTTGTTGCATTCCAAGCCAGGAATTCTGATTTCAGGCTCCAATTCCATATGCTTCCTCTTCTTTCCTGAGGATTGAGATTGAGTTTGTGCAGGGGCAGAAAGAGCTGACTGAATTCCAAGTTCTCCAGGGATTTTCTTCAGTCTTTCATATCTCTTCCCTAGAGATATCATTAATATACCAACAATCTTGTTCTTCTTCTTTTTAGTGATAGGGGCCAAGTCATCTAACTTAGTGACTCTAAAGTCAGCAAATTGAAAGGGTTGTGAACATCAAGTTATCTTCTATCATTTCCTTGTAAATAGTGAGTACTGCAGCTTTGTTTTTGGGGCGAATCTTGAACATCAGTGATTGTTAGGTTTAAAGTTTGCTGGATGTGGTCCAACATATTACTTTTCAAGTCACCTTTTTCTTGAGCTTATTGTCTTTTGGACCTTTTAAGGGGGGGGTGGGTGGGAGTCTGTTCTCTGTGGGGATTTTAGCTCAACATCCTGTATCTTCTTGAACTCTTGACCACCTTTTGCACTTGCAAGTACCTTAGGATCAATCTCTACATTTGACGCTTCTTCTAGCAAGCTTTCAAGATGATGCAAAGTATGAGCATGTTGGTCAAGATACAAGATCGCAAGGTGGCAAAGACGATCAAGATTGAAGGATAAAGATTTAAAGATCTTAGACATAAAGACGAAGTTGAAAGACAATGACAAAGGCTAAAGATCAAAGATCAGATAGCATGAAGGAACAAGCCTACAACGTAGACAGAGACAAAGATCACAAGAGCTTAATGACAAAAGCAATCTCATTGATCTCACGAAGGAGTATCGCAATGAACTCACTTTGGGGGAGATTGTTAGCCTCAAATATTAAGTCGAACAAGGAAGTTCGTTTATTAATAATATTAAGTCTCGGTCATTCAATTATGTAACGTTGTAATAGGATAGAACGGGTAAACAGGCTCGTTTATGTAAGCTAATCGGTCACGTGTATCAGACGTAAGCCCAAGTAATCCCGAGCCCGGCCCGTAGAAATACCATAGGCATATAAGCCTCATGGTTTAACTATAAATACCCCTCTCCAAGGATGGAGAGGGTGTTGGTTCACTTTGTAATTTTTACTAGTAATCAACCATTCTTATTTTCTCTCTACTTTCTCTTTCTTGTTTCTCTCTCTAAACTTCTTCATATCTTTTTTCTCTTTTCTTCTTTAATTCGTGTAACATGTGTGTGAAGTGAAGTGATTAACGGGTTACCGACATATCACCACTTACCTTGTAAAGTATGTAAAATATGGGATGATTAGGAAGTTGACCGTTACAGAAACGCCAACTTAGGTTGTTGTTTTTGATCTATGATCAAGACATTGTAAATAGTTGTGTCTTTATCATGGTAACGGTCGGCAAAAAGTGTCTTGTATCTTAGTCTTAATCTATTTGTTTCTTGATTTTTATTTAACAACAATTTACTTCCCTCTCACCTAATGATTAGCCGCTGGTTTTACGGGAATGAGGATTTGTACAAGCGTGCATGTCTATTCCGTCGTTACGGCCATGTATGCATGTTTCAGCTGCCTCGGTTTACGAATTTTGGTGAAAGTTAGAGGGTTCCTACCCTATATCATTCTTCATCCTAACCGTTGGTTAAATTCGAATGTGGATGTGATCGAACACACATGTCTATTTCGTCGTTACCGAACTGTATGTGTGGCTTTCCCGCTGCAATTGTTAGAGTTTGGTAATTGGTGAAATATTGTAGAATGATCAACCGTAAGCCTTTCCATACAAAAAAACCCACATTTACCTTTATAAACTTGTTACTCCTTGGCTTTAGTGGTGGAGATGTGTATCCTTGCCAAGCTTAGGATAGAATACTCGTCATGACCAAGCAATTGAGCGAATTAGTTACATGTTACCACATATATTAGTTGAGTGATTTGAGTGTTTTCATCTTCCTATTTCGTGAGGTGTTTGGTTGTGTACTTGTAATAGATCAAATAAATGCTTTAACGGAAAATATCCTTAGGGATACATTTTTATAAACTTCTAAAGGCTACTTAAGGACAAGTATGATTCAAGTGGGGGGGATATTTGATGACATCAAATAACATCTATTTATAGTATCATTTATCCCATGTTATTAACCCATTTTGTATAGTTATTGTAAAGAATTGTTAATTAATCGTTTATATTTGAAAATTGCAGTAATTATGGAGTACTTGGTGAATATTAGCAAAAGACGTGCATTCTGGAGCTTAAGCGAAGATATTTTGAAGATTAATGATTCTGACAACCAATACGCCGTATCCATTAAAGAAGATACGGCGTATCCGTGCCTGCACTCACCAATGACCATAAACGAAACAAGCTCAATATGCCGTATCCAGAGAAACTCAATACATCGTATTCAAGATATAGTATGTGAATATTTTGGAAGATATCAAACGTGGTCCCAACTTTAAGAAACCCCAATACGCCGTATACAATGCCTTAGATACGCCGTATCGAACCGACTTCCAGACCCTATAAATACAAAACTCAAACATAAGTTTTGGGTGTGCTAAATCATATTCTCGATACCTAAACCATAAAAGTCAATTTTTAGAGGAGAAAAAGAGCAGAAGAGGTCGAGCAACGCTATCAATTCCATAGGAGACAACGTGTAATTTCATATACTTTGGTAATTGTTCAGTTTTTGGTATCATTCGTTAACTCAGTTAGTTTACCTTGGCTAAATAATTGCTTTTGTATTTATTATGATGTTTGAAGGCTAATACCTTTGGGTATTAGCCATTATTATGAAGATCTGAATGTTTGGTATTTGTTTATCTCGATTTATTGATTTATCGTTGAATGCTTGTTTATGTTTATTAATTTATACTTGTTTACGTGCTTTTGTATACGACCTATCATTCAACTAGATCTAGTGATACAGACCAAGTAATCTAGAGTCTAGGATAGCTCTCCATATAGTGGTTTATACATCTAGAACCATAGGATCATAAATATTGTCCTGCTAAATCTGTGTCTAAGATACGCTTCGGGCTTAACTAGTAAATTAGATATTGCCAATGGTTTATTGATCGTGTTGACTAGAAGGTGAACCTAGATAATTCAACAAATAACGTTCTGATTCCATTGGATAGTTGAACAAGTGGACTACTAGTGTATAAATCACCATTAAGCGGTAAGTGGGTAAAGTCTCTATGAGCTAGGGTTTAACAAGATCATCATTGCTTTAATCCCTAAGATAGATTATAATCAGCGAATAAGGATGCTTTATGCGGATGCTTTAATTGTGACAGAATTAATGTGTCTAGGTCTTAGGATGATGTAATGCCTAAGTCTTAAGAATGATATACCACCTCGAGAGAAGAAATCATTGCACTTAATAAACATACCAATTTTCTAATCGGATTAATAATGGTTAATACAATTTTCTTATATTTGGCTCGACTGCTCTTTTATCTTTTGTTAATTTGCTTGTGTGGGTTAAAGTGCCTTGAATTGATTGTAGTCACCAACCAAACCGTGCCAGTCTCTTAGGCTGAAAACCCCCTTCTCCCGTTCGAATTAAGATTAGGACTGACATAGGTTTTGAATAGAATAGAATCAACATAGATTAGATAACCAAGATATTAATTAAATTGATAGATTTAACCTTGCTTCAAGTGTTCGACACCCTACTTACCACGAAATTACTACCGATCGGGTACACTGCCCGTAAAGTGTTGTTTTTGGTTTAGTCGGCAAAATATAAATTTAAAATTTGAATCATAAAAATATACACCACACAACGACACATCAGCTGTTGAACTTCTCGATCCATAATTTCAATCGGTTCCTCAATGAAATTAAGCTTGTCATTAATCTGGATTTTGTCCAACGGAATAGCTAGGGGCTCGTTGGAGAAACACTTCTTCAAATTGGAAATGTGAAAAGTATTATGAACTCGACTTATTTGCTCTGTATGGGCTAAAGCCCAAGTAATCCCGAGCCCGACCCGTAGAAAGCCCATAGGCGTGTAAGCCTTATGGTCTAGGTATATAAACACTTTTCCACCAAGGAAAAGGGTGTTGGTTCTCATTTGTATTTCACATAATTATTAGAATTCAACCATTCACTTTCTCTCTCTTGTTTCTCTCTCTAAAACTTCTTCCTATTATATTCTCATCTTCTAATCTTATTTTCTTGATTAACATGGTGAAGTGAAGTGATTTCTTGGTTCCTACATGTTGTGTTCATCGACTTGTCTTGGCACAAGTCCTACACTTGTTGTCAGAGGATGTTGTGACACTTTTTGATATGAAATTTTTAGTTTTCTCGACATTGATATCTTGTGTTATGATGATCAATCCTTCATCACACCTTGTGTTTCTGCCTTCGTTGGGTGTGACAAGGATCTTGAATGGCCCGATGTATCATGGGCTTATCTTACCATATTTCCTAAAATGGATCGCGCCTTTCCAGGGTGAGACCTTTAACACAACCTAAGTCCGTCACAACAATTGTACCTTAAATTCCAAGGGCTTACGCCTCACATCGTGTAGCTTTTCTAGCGATTACAAGCAGCTTACAAACTGTTTTTGATCTGTACAATCTTCTCCGTTGTTTCATGGATAATCTCTAGACCCGTGAGTTGGCTATCTCTAATCTCACTCCCGCAGATGAGTGATCGACACTTTCGACCATAAATTACCTCAAAAGGTGCGACCTTGATATTCGCATGATAACAGTTGTTGTAAGAGAATTCAACTAATGACAAATGTTTATCCCATCCATTTCTAAAGTCACATAGGAATGTAACATGTCCTTTAACTCTTCAAGGTCTAAATTGTCCTTTCACTTTGACCATCAGTTTGCGGGATAACACCTATTCAGAGAGGTTCCCAAGGCCCTTTGGAGCGCATGCCAAAACCGATACGTAAATTGGCTATCTATTCCAAGATAATCGATAACTCGACACTCCATTCTTTGGAGATGATATTCCTAAGTAATTCAAGTGTGTCTCTTCATGCTATCCATTTCCTTGATAGATAGAAAATGAGCAGATTGGTGCTGTTTGAGGACACAAAGGCTACGTTTTATGTGTTTGTGCTTGAGCTTGATGTCCCTTTGACCTCTGGTTCATAGATCTTCAGGTTGTTGTAAAGATCATCCAAGCTTAATGTATCTATCTCAGGCTTGTTCCTCCACACAATGGTATGTGTGTTCCATTCTGGTGACAGACTTCTTAAGAACTTCTGATTCACATCTTCTTGTGAGATACTTTCACCATGAATCTCCAACTGACTGATAAGCTTTTGAAGCCTATCAAAGGTTTGATCTAACACCTCTGAGCTAGATGCAGTAAAATTTTCATACTGCTGCTTTAGAAGATTCCTCTGAGTCTTTTTAGTAGCAGCATTCCCTCCAAACCTCTTCTCAACAGCCTGCAGCAATGACTTGGCATCTTTGATGGAGTTAAACTTCAATTGATGTTCATTAGGGATGCCCATCAATAAAGTGCTTCTTGCCTTCAACTCTAACCTCCTTTGTGCCTTTTCTTCAGCAGTTGTAGGAGCAATTGTAGTCTCAACACCTTCAACAACTTTTGTTATTGGAGGTGCATTACCATTCTCTATGACTTCCCATAGAGAATAATCAATCATCTGGATGTACTGTTCCATCCTCATCCTCCAAAGCTCATACTCACCTGGTTTGAGCATAGGCACTTTTGATGCAGCCACCATATGTACTGAGTCTTGATCCATGTCTTCTTAGCAAAGTTTCTCAAAGCAACAAGCTCTGATACCACTTGTTGATCCCAGTTAACTTCTAATGATCGAATTCCTTAAGCTTGTTTAAGGTTTAGTTATGCTAGATAAATCTAACACAACTTAGTTTAAGAAACTTTGTTTGATAATACTAAAGATTATGCGGAATCTAATCTTTAATATAAGAAGAATTCTTCAGTAACACAAAACAATATAATTTCAACAATAAAAGCTCAAATATTATTATTACAAATAATACGAATACTCTCCTAGTATTAGGGTTACAAAACCTTAAAGCTATGAATTATACGACTAAGATACATAAAACTCTATGCCCTAGGACCTCCTTTTATACACCAAGGAGTCCTAGTCGATTTACAATATATTACTAAAACTTAGATTATTCTCAAAGATCTATTCTATAAATAACAATCCTTATCTCATAAGTAATCTTGATCTTTAAGCAATCTTTATCTTTCAGCAGTTGTAATTTTATACCAGCAGCATTAACTTTTAACAAGCAGTAGTAACTTATTCACCAGCAGCATTAACTGTGTACAAGCAGTAGTAACTACTTAGAATATTTTCTTTAATCTTCACCAGCAGTACTAACTTTACTCTAGCAGTACTAACATATACTAGCAGTAGTAACAAGCAGTACTAATATACACTAGCAGTACTAAGTTACACTAGCAGTATAAGTTACACTAGCAGTACTAACTACTTAACATATTTTTCATTAAGATTACTGAACAGCACTAAGTTTTACTTAGCAGCAGTAACACAAACCTTAGCAGCAGTAACTTCAAGATCATTATGAAGTCTTTTAATCCCAACATGCTTAGGTTGGGCAACTGTCTTCTAGGTAGATGGTGATGATGGTTGAGTTTGGGTCATGGCCCAGATTCTGTTTTGGTAGTGTACAATAACTGTACAAAGTTTATGCCGTTAGTGAATATATGTTAGCGTTTATGTATATTGTTTGTGATTTGATTTCACAACGTTGTCGACACTTGATTGTGTGTCTGGTCGACTCATTCCCACAACTTGTACTTGTGGAGTTGTGGGCACTTGTGGGCCATAAGTACATAAAATACCCTGTTTGACCATTTGAAGTCAAATTATTTGAATATGCGTTATCACAATGCATAAGATTGTTAAAAATCGCCTAACTTGTAGGCTTTTCATAACCATCCGAAAGTTACAAGTTAACTATTACATTATAAAACTTAGCAAAATATCAACTACCAAATACAAATAACACCAACTGGTCTTTATCAGCCTTTCTTTGGCTTTTCATCCTTGACCATCTCTTCTTGGGTGACTCTAATCCTCTTACTTAGTCTTCTTTCATCAACATGTTCATCATCCAAACATTCATCAGTAACTTCTTTATCAGATGATAGTGCTTCAGCTTGATCATTAGCCATTTCAATGACCTCTTCAGCAACCTCTTCAGGAACATTGTTTTGAGCAACCACAAGCTGAATTGGTTGGTCTAACCCAACAAAGAAGTCTTCAGTTTCATGTAAAGGATCATCTTGCCAATCAACTTCAGTACCTGGTGAATCCTAATCCCAACCAAAATGCTCACATGACTTTCCACTTATACTAGCATCATCATCTGTGTCATACATTAAACCATAAAAGTCATCTGGACTCTTATTTTTTTGGCTTAGCTTCTCTAAGACGTTATCCAGTGTCGAACTAAACTCTTCAAAAGCCTCTTCTTCAGTGTCTTCTTCATGGCTAAGCTTCATACTCAGTTTCTTACTGCCAGACCCTAACTCCACGTTAACTTCTCCCAATACCTTTATTTTATTGTCATAAACAACCTTCCATTTAAACTTTTCAAGAGCCTCTTCTTGACTAACTTTTTCCTAGCTTAGCTTCTCTATCACTTTGTGAGTTCCAGACTGTAGTAGTGGTTTAATTTCCCCCAATACCTTGATTTCATCATCACGTTCAACCATTTTAAAAACTTATAGATGATAGTGAACTGTACCCTTTGATATGTAAAGAAATGGAGGGGATGATTTGTTTTGGTGATACGTGCAAGGTTTACTTATAGAGGCGGGATAATTACCCGACAAACTAAAAGGGACACTTTATGGACCAGGGACCAAACTTGTAGTTAATGTTACTGATTTTATTGAAATCTTGAAAAAATCCAAAACTTTGTATATGTTGAGGTACCAACTGTGGAATTGATTATTGAATGTATGTGAGAGCGTTATCTTATCACAAACCAAACACCCCCATTTAAGGGTGTTTATAAGGGACCAACGGTGTAAATTAACAAATGGAAAAAAAGGCGGGAGATTTACATATGTGAACATATAAGTTCAGGGACTACTAATGCAATAAATAATACTCACCTATTGATGGGGTATAACTTTCATTTAGGCGCAATTGCAGGATAATACAATTGACATAAACACTGACACACAATCGCATGATAACTTTCCAAATGGATGCAAGTGGTGGTAGTGGAAGCAACTCTCCTGTCTGGCCGATTGTTGGTATACCCATGTTTAATTGTCTTTTTTATGCATTGTTCTTTTCTTAGGGTTTATTATTGATTTCAGTTTAATTAATCTTTATAGATGACAATGGCGCCGTGGATATGAACGGCACGATGGATAACCTAGAAGAGAGGATAGTGAATCTAGAAATGGTGTTTGCCCACCTTAAAAATAAAAAGATGCTTGAAAGACAGGAAAACAAACCAAATAAAGGTAACACTTAATCTGATGTATCTTGTGGAATTAATAGCTTGATTTATTGATGATGTAGTAGTAATTGTTTCATTATCGCCCCTAAAATTGGACATTCAGTTAACGTGTCTCCAGTAACTCTAGTTAGAAATAGTTTGGTAACCAAACATTTATGTTTTCAAAGATACCTTTTTCTGATGGTAGAGTCGATAAGGACATTACAGAATTTGAAGTTGCATCTAAATCAAAAAGTTTGACCTCCAAGCCAAAAAAGGTTACAACTCATAAAGTTGTAACCCAAAAGGTTTAAACAAAAGCATTTCCTGCTAAAAGCCATGTTCCAATAAGGAATTGCATACTAGGCCTTGCAGCAGCGCATACATGGGCTTGTACTGGTAGCAAAACCTTTGGAATAAAAAAACCAAAAGATGCAATAGTTGCAGGCCAAGCCAGAAAGGGGAAAAAGAAGGTTTGAACAAGAGGGATTGTTGTTTCAAGTTAACAATAGACACTTTAAATTTGGAAATGTTTTTTTGTGTTTAGCAGTGGTAATTTACCCGATAATGAATTTGTTACCTTTAATGTGTGTTTGATCATACATTGGATGGTTGTTGATCAAACAGTTTATGTTTAATCATCTAATATTTGCTTATGCATCTTATGTCCATTTAAATAATGTTGCTTGTGGTTTATGTATCTTGTGGATGATTTAAATATAATCCACTTATGGCTTATGTACTGAGAGCCTGTTCTGATATTTTTTGAGATCATTCAATGAATGGCCTTGTATCTTGTAGC
>BQNB010142880.1:3350-17069 GCA_026074375.1 Tanacetum coccineum | reverse complement strand
TATAAATCGGTTTTTCGAGTTTCTTATCATTTTGGAATCGTCACGAGACGTATTATTATTATATTATGCTAAACCCACTGTATGAAATTCGAATTAAAACAGACCTTTTATTATCCAAATGTATTCATTTATAAAAAGCTTGTTTTATTAACTTTATAAACCCTAGTTTATACCTAATCATGTTTATACTTAAACCATATGTTAACATACTTTTACATCCATTTTTCCATGATATATATGACAATATGACATAAGAAAAAGTGCATAAATTCATAAACATAAGTGATAACTCATTTTTCATATTAAAAAGTCCTAAGTGGTGATTTAGCCATATATAACATATAACACATAAAATAATGATAATAAAAAGTATAAAGGAATTTAGAAGACCTTAGGGATGATGTATGAGATGAGAAATAAGTGCTAAACCCGTGTTTAGACTTAAAACCAAAGCTTGCAAGTATGAAAACCCTAGATTAGGTGTGAAACCCTAATCTTCCCTTTTCTTCTTAAATCCTTGCAAATGAAGAACCAATGCTTGTAAACACCTTAGTGTGTCTTAGGATTGATGTGTATAGGCTTGTATGGATTGTATAAAAATTTTGTATGATTTGTTTAGGTGGCTTAATAATGCCGTGGGTTTTGAGCTAGGAAAGGAGAGAAAAGAAATGAATTTTGCTAAGTAAAAGAGTAAGTAAGTTTTACATATGAAGTGCATGTATTTATAGGAAGAGAGAACTAGATATTTTAGCCAAGTTTGACCAAGAATTCAAAGGGGGGGGGTTGGTCTTGTGCCGTGGGTCAAGGGAACCAAGGGGGAGGGAAACAAGGGACTTTATGGTTTATGTCTTGGTTCCTTCTAATGGGAATCATCCCATGAAGTTTAGGGATGATGTTCCTAGCTTATTTTCCTTTATATAATTTGTGTATTTACTTGTGTAATTATAAAAGAAAGTGTAAGTAAAGTTTTATAAAATGTAAAGTGTAGTTTTTATATAAAAGTATACTTTGTAAAGTCTTGGTATTTTGTAAAGTATTTGTTATCTTGTATATACATATGAGACGTGTATAAATATATACATATGCATAAAGTTTTATAAACTTCGATCATTGTATATAAACGTAGGTATTTGTTGAAGCGTACGTTAATTTTTAGGGTTCCGGGAATACCTAATTGTCATTTATCGCGAAACGTAAACGCTTTCACGTATCCGATAAAATAACTTATGAAATGTTAATAATTATCCTCAAAATAATTACTTAACCCTTGTTTGACGTAAACAATAATTTGCTTGATGCCCGTTTACGTTAACTGATCATTTCTTGCTTACGCGATTTAACTTAACGATTTCGATTAAAAACAAATGCGTACAATGAAAAAAATAATTAGTGACTTATCAACATCGTACATTGTCCCAAAACACGATGTGTTATAATTACATTAAATTTTGTGGTAAACAATTAAAAAAACTTTTATTCACAACTATTATCGTGGCTAAAAGTATTTTCTCGATTAATCCCGCCTAGAATGATTACAAAAGATACCGGGAGGTCGATCGCCCGTCTATCGATTCACGATTTTTGCAACCTTTTCAATATTATCGTGGCTAAAGGTATTTTCCCTCCGATATTTTTGTAAAATTCGTGATAATGTATTCCCTTAAAAATTTCATGAATCATATTCCCCCAGAAACAACTCTTCCCGTCACCCGCCACTGTTCTTAAGTCTTTAACTAATTGTTCATTTTGTTCTTTTAAATCTTTTACACATTCTAAACAATATGAACAACAATTTAAGTCATTAGATACCTCAAATTTTGTAGAAGAGGTTAAACTTGTTGAAGAATAAGCCATGAGAGCAAAATTAGTTCGACCTTCTTCTGCTTGGTCACTCCAATCATAGCCAAATCCATCACACTAAGACACTAAGGCATTTGAAGTAGTTTCCTCAACTGGAACAGTCCTTCTGGTAGGCTCCGTATTCCTGGTGTCTTGATTCCTGGGTGCCTTGCACTCCCTTACAAAGTGTCCTCTCTTGTGGCAGTTGAAACACTCCACCTTGGACTTGTCAAACCCAATTATTTATTTGTTGTCCATGTCCAGCTTCCTTCCAATATTCTTTAGGAATCTTCTTGCCCTCATAGTCGCATAGCCAAGTTTCCCACCTCAAATCCTCTCTTCTAGATCTCAGGATTGATTTGTTATAGATCTTCATTATCTAGATGTGGAGTACTTAGTTGGCTAGTAAAGAAGGAATAAATCACAACATTACTCAAATTTTCAACATTTGTTGAGCTATTAGCAGCACCCTGAGTGCTTGCAGTATTAACACCCTGAGCAGTATTAACTGCTCTAGTTGCACTGTTAGTGCTGCTAGAGGACAGAAAGGCTACATTGTGTGAGTTTGTGGTTAAGCTTGATGTCCTTGACCTTGATTAAATAAGCCTTCAGGTTGTTGAAGAGGTCATCCAAACTCAATGTCTTAATCTCTAGTTTGTTCCATCACACAATAGTATGTATAGTCCATTCTTGTGACAAACTTCTCAAGAACTTCTGATTGATGTCTTCTTGAGGGATAACTTCACCATGCATTTCCAGTTGACTAATTAGCTTTTGAAGTATTTCATAAGTTTACTCAATCACTTCTGTGCTGGATACATCAAAGTTTTCATATTGCTACTTTAGAAGATTTTTCTGAGTTTTCTTTGTAGCAGTATTACCTCCAAATCTGTTCTTAATAGCCTGCATTAGTGTCTTAACATCCTTGTATGAGTTAAACTTTAATTGATGCTCATTAGGTAAAGCCATTAACATAGTGCTTCTTGCCTTCAACTCTGCCCTTCTTTGTGCCTTCTCTTCAACACTTGTAGGAGGGATAACAGTCTCCTTACCATCAACAGTTTTTGTTACTATGGGTGCATTACCATTTTCTACGATCTCCTATAGAGTGTAATCAATGCACTATAGGTGCCGCTCCATCCTCATCTTTCAGAGATCAGACTCACCAGGTTAGAGTATGGGTAGCTTGATGGTTTGCATAGATTGAGAATCCATTGCTTCTTGTGTGTAGTAAAGATTCTTCTTATTCAAAGATTCTCACAAGCTCTGATACCATTTGTTGATCCCAATAGAATAGATCTTGTTTGCGGTATTAGGGCTAAGTTGTATTGGGTAAAAATTTTAAAATCAATCAACTATGATAGAAACTTTGATTGTGAATATCAAAGACTATGCGGAATCTAGTCAATGATACTTCTCATCAAGCAAGTGGCTCAGGTGATAGAGTTGGTTCTCATCCAAAGGTTCCTGATGAGCTTCAAGACAATGTAATCGGTACAAATGAAGGAATTGGTACTATACCAAGGGTTCCCAATGTACCCAAAGATCAATCTAAGAGTGAAAATGAGTCTTGGGGAGAAAGTGGAGATGATGATGATAGGAATAATGATGACAGTGATGATGATAATGATGATGACAGTGATAATGATGGTGGTAATAATGACAGTGATGATGAAAGGACTTATTCTGATGAAGATGAGAATCCTAATCTTAATCAGAACAATGATGATATAGATGAAGAGTATGAAGAAGAGTATGTGAATACTCTTGAAAAATATGAATCCACTGATGATGAAAACGAACATGTGGATGAAGAAGAGTATGATCGCATTGATAAGGAATTGTATAAAGATGTGAACGTGGAATTGAAAGATGTAAAGTATGAAGAAGAAGGGAAAGGAGATGCAAAGATGACTGATGCTGGTCAGGATAATGTTACTCAAGAAAAGACATATGATCAAGACAAGGATGAACACTTACAGCTAGGGGTGAGCATACCGGACCGGAGACCGGACCGGATCGGACCGACCGGACCGGACCGAACGTATTTCGGTCTGGTCCTCGGTCCGGGGTATTTGTTATTTTCGGTCTCGGTCCGGTTCGGTCCGGTCTGGTCCGGCTCGGTCCGACCAAAAACCCGACGATTATGCCGTGTAGGACCGGACCGGACCGAAGACCGACCCGGACCGGACCGTACCATTTCGGTCCGGTCCTCGGTCCGGCATTGTGGACCAAGTCAGTCCTCGGTCCGGTCCAGTCTTGGCAGGTCTGGTCCGATCTTTGGACCGTGCACACCCCTACTTACAGTTGTTCATGACACACAGAAGACTGAAGTTCCACTGCAAAGTTCTTCTGTCTCATCTGACTTTGCAACTAAATTTCTAAACTTAGATAACGTTTCACCAACAGACACTGAAATCAATTCCATGATGAATATCGATGTCCGTCATAAAGAACCAAGCAGTCAGACACCCTTACTTCTTACCTTACCAGTATTGGTAATCCTTAAAACCTCAACAGCTGCTGCAACAACCATTCCTCTACCTATTCCTCCATTCACTTCTCTTCCATAACTATCAACACCAACTCCCACACCAACTCCTATACCAACTAAAATCTCAATCCATGCCCTTCCAGACTTTTCATCCTTGTTTAAATTCAATCAAAGAGTTTCTAACTTGGAAAAGGAGCTGTCTGAACTCAAACAAGCTGACCAATCTGCTCAATCCCTCACAACTATAAAATCACAAATTCCTATAATAGTGGATGCCTATCTTGGCATAAGACTTGGAGATTCTATTCAAAAGGCTCTTCGGTCATACACTATAGAATTTAAGAAGGAAGCTCAAGCTGAGAAGAAGAGATACATAGATCTCATTAAGAAATCAGTGAAAGATATCATCAACGATGAAGTAAAGACTCAACTTCACTTCAGATTCTCAAGGCTGTGGTATTCTGACTTTGCGAACTCCTATGTTAAATGCTCTGTCTTATATCCACTCCAATGTTGTGTTAGCTAAATCTTATTCTCAACCTCAATCTACATATGAGGCTGTAGCATCACTAACAGAGTTCAAGTTAAAGAAGATCCTGATTGACAAGATGGAAAAGAGTCAGTCGAATCTTACAGCTGATGAATACAAGGAACTCTACAAAGCATTAGTCAATTCTTACAACGTTGACAAGGATCTCTTCCTAGTATATGGTAAAGCTGTATCATTGAAAAGAGGTCGTGAAGACAAGGATAAAGATGAAGACCCTCATGTTGGATCAGACCACGGGATGAAAAGAATGAAGACAAGCAAGGATGTTGAATCATCAAAAGGCTCAAAATCAAAGGAATCAAAGTCAACAAGTTCATCCAAAGGCACCACACACTCTCACCCTAAATCATCTGGCAAGTCTGCTTAAGCAAAGGAGCCAATTCATATAGTTGATGACACTGAAGTGCAATAGAATCAAGGACAAGACATGGGTAATACTGATGATCAACCCAATGTCGAGGCTGCTTTAAAGTATGACTAGTTTAAGAAACCTGAAAGGCCTCCGACTCATAATCTTGATTGGAATGTTGGAAAATCTATTGACTTTAGACCACCTCAAACCTAAATCAGCAAAATTGTCCAAGAAGAAAAGCCTCCTCTTTCTTTTGATGAGCTTATAAGCACTCATATTGACTTCTCAGCATATGTCATGAACCATCTAAAGATTGATAATCTGATACAAGATCATCTTGTTAGGCCAGCTTTTAATCTTCTCAAAGGGACATGTAGAAGTCATGTGGAACTTGAGTATAACATTGAAGAATGTTATAAAGTAGTAACTGATTGACTGGACTGGAATAACCCTGAAGGAAAGAAATATTCATTTGACCTTAGCAAGCCTCTACCGTTGATTATGGAACGAGGTCGTCAAGTAGTTCCTGTTGACAACTTCATCAACAATGACCTCGGGTATCTGAGAGGCGGAAGCTCAAACAGGAAATATACGACTTCCATAACAAAAACAAAGGCTGCTAAGTATGATATTCAAGGAATTAAAGACATGGTTCCATCATTATGGAGTCCGGTAAAGGTATCCTATGATAGATATGTTGTCTGGGAAATTTCTCACTGGGGTCCTAAACGACAACGATTCTATGGATTCGTAAGCAACAAGGTATACAAACATGATGTGTACTCCACAAAAAGAATTATAGTAGTAACCAAAGTGAAAGTTATGAAGTGGAATAATTATGGATATCTGGAGGAGATTGAAGTTCGAAGAGAAGATCAGCAATTATACAAATTCAAGGAAGGTGACTTTCCAAGACTCCACCTGCATGATATTAAAGATATGCTGCTTTTCTTAGTTCAAAAGAAACTTTCCAATCTTGAAAGAGATGTCATTTTTGACTTGGGTTTGGCATTACGGATGTTTACCAGACGTATTTTCATTCTTAAGCGGGTGGAAGACCTTCAACTGGGAGTCAAAAGCTACCAGAAGAAGCTCAATATCACCAAGCCAGAGACATTCAGGTCCGACATCTCCAATAGAATTCCATACACTGCATGCAACAATCCTCAAGGAATTATCTATAAAGATAAGTACAAAAGAAACAAGTTGATACGCATGGATGAACTCTACAAGTTCAGTGACGGGACGCTCACATCTGTTAGATCCGTTCTTCATGATATTAATTCAAACCTGAGGATGGATTACTTGCCTAAGAGAAGATAGAGTAGTTTAGACAGAAAGAGGTCTCGCATCATGATCAAGGCTATCGATTAGCAGCTGCTAGAAAGAAGGTTAATGAGGAGCTCGAAAAAGTTCGTTGGTGGGAGAGATTACAGGGAAGACCTACAACTACTTCAACAAACCATATGATTCTGTCATATGTTGTTCTTATCACTCAGGCAAACCTCATAAACAATAAACTTGTGAATATGTAAATAAGTAAATAAGTAGTGTTAGACTAAAAATAGGCATATATAGTGTTTGAGTCCGAATTTTCAAGAATTTCATAGTAAATTCAAAAAAAATTCAAATTAACGTACTCAAACACCATATAATACCCTCAAAAATTAAGGGGGAACATTAAAATGTTCCTAATAAGGATTATTATATATAATCAGAACATTTTTCTCCCCAAATAATTTTCATACATATTTAAATCAATTGATATCTAAAATATCAAAAAGATTTGACATTTTTAATAAGGGGAGAAAATGATTAAAATATATATAACTTGTAAAAATGTGATTATATGCACTCAAGTGCGAACTCCATCCTCTATGTTCTAAACATTTTCAAATATTGATGCACATGTTGAAGGGGGGCATTTTTGAAAAGTAAAACCGTCGAGGTACTAAATGTTTTTATTCATATCACAAAGTACCTTGATTAATGTTTTCAAATGGTTTTAAGGCTGAGAACAACACCAAAAGACCAACCATGTATTTAATTAATTTAAGTTATAAGGTGGTTAGGTATAGGTGTTTGTTCCCACGATCTAGCCAGAACCAGAGGGATCTACCCAAGGACATTTCATTAGTTAGAATAGAAGTCCATAGGTATGATAAAAAGGAGAAAAAGTGAGAAAAAGAACAAATGTAGACTAAGACAGAGCTAACACTAGAACGGACCCAACAAGGTGTTAGTGATGAAGTCATGGTAAGCATTGAAGGGGTTGAAGAATGAAAAAGAAAAGTTAAGATAAAGGGTGGAAAGAAAGAAGCCCTTCGTACATGTTAGGATTAAAAGACTTCTTGATGATCTTAGAGTTATTGCAGCTCAGGTGTGTGTTACTAATGCTAAGCAAAAGTTAGTGCTGATCATTAACTTTAATGAAAAATATGCTAAGTAGTTAGTATTGCTATTTATCATAGTTACTACTGCTAAGTGTAACTTAGAACTAAGCTAGTGAACTAAGTACTAAATGGCTACTTGAATAAAAGTACTAAGCTATTTCCTACTGCTAATATATGATAGTACTGCTAGATTAAAGTTAAGTACAGCTGGTGAAGCTTGAAGAAAATATATCTAAGTAGATAACTACTATCTACTGCTTGTACACAGTTTAATGCTGCTAGAGTATAACTAACTACTGCTAGATTACAGAGTATATAGATGCTGCTAGTTACAAAGTTACAACTCTGAACAGATTACAACTGCTGAACGAGATACAGACTCTGCTCAAAAAAGATAACGATCAGCTTAAAAGATCAAGATTACTAGTTGCTAAGATGTTATTAGAATAAATCACTTAACGAAAATTATTATGATTTCGTAATACAATGTAAAAACGATTAGTACTCCTCCTATGGTAGCATACAAGGATGAACCTAGTGCATAGAAGTCTCTGTAACACAAACTAGTCATTCATAGAGTTATTGAGTAACAAAGCTTCAAGGTTTTGTAACCCAAATACTAGGAGAGTATTCTTAATATTTGTAAAATAATATTAGAGCTATTTAGTGTTGAATTATATTGTCCTTGTAATCACTGATTCAATGAAGAATACTATCTTATATTAAATATTAGATTTCGTCATACTCATAAGTATAATCAAAAGCAAGTTACTAACTCACATAAGTATGGTAATAGTCTTAATCTATGCAAAAAAATACCTTACACAAGCTAAGGAATTCAAGATCCATTGAAGTAGGATCAACAAGTGGTATCAGAGCTTGTTTAATGAGAAACTATGCTAAGCAACATGTATCAATACTACATACATATGGTGGCAGCAATAAATCAGAACGTGCCACATGGCACAAACCATGAGAGATGAGATCAAAGAGCGAGGATGAGGGAATGGAACAGTACACATCCAGATGGTTGATTATATCTCTATGGGGAATTCATAGAGAATTGTAAATGCACCTCTAATAACCAAACTTTTGAAGGTGCTATGCTCTATGGGAGGTCATAAAGAATGGAAACACTGCACCAAAAACAACACTTGTGGAAGGTGTTGAGAAAGTAATACCTCTTACAACTGCTGAAGAAAAGACACGAAGAAGGTTAGAGTTGAAGGCAAGAAGCACTTTATTGATGGGCATCCTTAATGAACATCAATTGAAGTTTAACTCCATCAAATATGCCAAGTCATTGTTGCAGGCTATTGAGAAGAGGTTTGGAGGAAATGCTGCTACTAAAAAGACTCAGAGGAATCTTCTAAAGCAAGAGTATGAAAATTTTACTGCATCTAGCTCAGAGGTGTTAGATCGAACATTTGATATGCTTTAAAAGCTTATCAGTCAGTTGGAGATTCATGGTGAAACTATCTCACAAGAAGATGTGAATCATAAGTTCTTAAGAAGTCTGTTACCTGAATGGAACACACATACCATTGTGTGGAGGAACAAGCCTGAGATAGATACATTAAGCTTGCATGATCTTTACAACAACCTAAAGATCTATGAACCAGAGGTCAAAGGGACATCAAGCTCAAGCACAAACACATAAAACGTAGCCTTTGTGTCCTCAAACAACACCAGCAGTACAAATGGAACAGTTAATACTACTTATGGTACTACAACTGCTAGTACTCAAGCTACTGCTGCTTACTCAACAATAATTGACAACTTGAGTGATGCTGTCATCTATGCTTTCTTTGCAAGTCAACCAAACAGTCCATAACTTGACAATGAGGACTTGCAACAAATTAATCCTGATGATTTAGAAGAGATGGATTTAAGGTGGCAGATGGCTATGCTAACAATGAGGGCAAGGAGATTCTTGAAGAACACTGGAAGAAAGTTTTTTGTGAATGGTACTGAGACCATTGGGTTTGATAAGTCTAAGGTGGAGTGTTACAACTGCCACAAAAGAGGACACTTTGCAAGGGAGTGCAGGGCTCCAAGGAACCAAGAAAACAGGAACAGGGAAAGCACAAGAAGAAGTGTGCCAGTGGAGACAACTACTTCCAATGCTTTGATCTCATGTGATGGTCTTGGTGATTATGATTGGAGTGATCAAGCAGAAGAAGGTCCAACTAACTTTGCACTCATGGCTTACTCTTCTACAAGTTCTAACTCTGAGGTATCTACTGATTCAAACTGTTCATCATCTTGTTTGGAAAATGTTAAAATTCTTAAAGAACAAAATGAACAACTGTTAAAAGACTTAAGGACATCTAAGTTAAATGTTATTGCTTATAAAACAGGTTTAGAGTCTGTAGAAGCAAGACTTCTAGTTTATAAAAAAAATGAGTCTGTTTATGAGGAAGATATCAAGGTCTTAAAATGTGAGATTTACTTAAGAGAAGTAGCCATTATAGAGATTAGGATAAAGTTAGAATTGGCTCAAAAACAAAAAGATGAAATTCAGCTAACAGTAGAAAATTTTAAGAATTCATCTAAAAACTTAAACAAACTACGAGATTGTCAGATAGTTGATAAGTGCAAAACAGGTTTAGGATATAATGTTGTTCCACCTCCCTATACAGGAAACTTTATGCCTCCAAAACCTGATTTGTCATTCTCTGGTCTAGAAGAGTTTGTGAATAAGCCTATAGTTAGTAAGCCTATAGTCAAGAAGCCTGTAGTTGAGACTAGTGAAGCTTAGGCTAGTGCAGACAAGCCTAAGGTTGTTAGTAAGAATAATGGTGCTCCAATTATTGAGGATTGGGTATCTGATAGTGAGGAAGAAGATGTGCCTCAGACTAAGATTGAAAAGAAAACAGGTAAGTCTAGTTTTGCTAAAATAGAGTTTGTTAAATCTAAAGAGCAAGTAAAATCTCCTAGGAAAACTGTTAATCATGTTAATCAAAATAGGCAAAACACTCATACTCCTAGAGGCAATCAAAGAAACTGGAATAATATGATGTCTCAAAGATTAGGAAGTAATTTTGAAATGATTAACAAAGCCTGTTATGTATGTAGAAGTTTTGATCACATGCAGTATGATTGTAATAACCATCAGAGACAGTTTAATAATAAAAATATGATAAAACTAGTGTGGAACTATACTCAAAGGGTGAATCACCAGAATTTTTCTAGAATGACTCACCCTAGTCCTAAAAGGAACATGGTTCCAAAAGCAGTATTAATGAGGTTTGGCCTAGTATCACTTACTACTGCTAGACCAGTTAATACTGCTCAACCCAAAACAACAGTGAATAGTGCAAGACCAATGACAAATGTATTTAATAAAGCACATTCAACTATTAGAAGGCCCATTAACAAGAATACAACATGTAAAAACAGTAATTTTAATCAAAGGTTTAATACTGTTAAGGATAAAAAAGTTAATACTGCTAAGCCAAAAACAGTAGTTAATATTGCTAGGCCTAAAGTAATATTTAATTTTGTTAAGGGAAACCAGGTTAATGTTGTTAAGGCCTCAGCTTGTTGGGTTTGGAAACCAAAGACTAAAGTTTTAGACCATGTTTTTAAACACAACAGTGCATCAATCACCCTAAATAAGTTTGATTATGTTGATGCACAGGGAAGATCCAAGTCAGTAATGGCTTGGGTCCCAAAAAGAAGCTGATTTTCTTATCTAATGTGCAGGGAAATCCACAAATAGATTTACAAGATCAAGGAGTGATTGATAGTGGATGCTCAAGGCACATGACAAGGAACATGTCTGGTATGTGCTTAAATACACATACCTTTATCTCAATAAAACGAGCTTAAATGACCAAAAATGGACTTAAAATGCCAAATATATGCTTGTTTTGTTTTATTTACTGTGCAGGTAACGGATATTCACAAAAAGACAAAAACAAGGCAAAAACCAGACAAAACCGAGCACGGGATTTGAATGAGCATGGAAAACCGAAGCCAAAGGCGTATGCATCTTAGTGGGCCAACCCAACCCAAGTTAATGGACCAAGTCAGCTCATTAAGCATTTAAAACGAGCCTTTTATATCACAAAAAGCCCAAAACCCAAAATAAAACAAACCGGCCCAACCAATAAAAAGCCCAAAATCAGTTTAACAACCGTTAACCCATTACACCTTTAAACCTTAACAGCCCACTTAAGTGTATTACACCGTTAGTCCCCAAGGACTAACACAGTTAGTCCTCAACACCTTACACCGTTAGTCCTTATACCCTAACCCCGTTACTCTTTTACCCCTTAACCCCTTAACGCCCGTTACCCTGCATCCTCTAATTTTGAACCCCGAAAATGGCGCGAAGGCCCAAAATCAAGCCAAATCCACTCCTCCGTTGTGCGATTTGCTCACTCTCACACAAATCCTGACACCTCAGTGCCAGGTTGGCACTCTCAAGGCTTCCTTATTGGATATGAAGACGCGTAACTATTATGGGAAAGTCAAAACACTCAACAAACAAGTTTAATGGAGATTATTGCTTGCCATAAACGAATAAGGAATGATATTGAGTGATTGAAGGCGATTTTTCCTCACAAAGAGCACCACATTACCCTATAAATAGGATTGGAATTTCACTCTAAAGGACAACTTTCTTTCCAGCATATTTTTTTATTTGCATTGTACTCAATACTCTGTTTTTAAGCTTTTTACTTAAGCAAATTTACTTTCCAAGCTTTGTACTCTCAAGGATTATTCAATAAGAAGTGAGTTTTAATTTTCTCTTTAAGCTTAATTTCTGTTTTGCTTATGTCTGCTTATTTTGTGCTTATTGCTTGCTTATCTTGCTTATTCTTTTCTAAATTAGCTTAATATCTTTAGTTTATAGCTTAGTTAAAGTTTGCTTTAAGATCTTAAATATTATGTCCATTTTATAGTCAAAACTACTTAATTGCTTATCTCATTAATAAGTGCTTATTTATCTTTAGTTATTGCTTATTTGTCTCTTATATGCTTGGTGCTTAATTTGTTTTATGAATTCAAAGCTTTTATAAGTTTGTTTAAGCTTAAAAATGAGATTTATGGATTTAAAGAAGTGTTTGGGTTAAGAAATAAAATGGGTCAAAAAGAGTTTTTAAACTGTTTTGGTATTCTAGTCAGTTTTGACAAGCTTTAATTTAGCCCTTTTAATTAGTTTTTATAAAGTTTTTGCAAGTCATCCTAGTATTAAGGTAAAATCTACCATATGCTAGAATCTGTGATGTGCTAAGTGTTTTAAGCTGCTTATTTGCTTGGATCTTAAGAAGTTGCTTGTTGGTGTTGATTTCATGTTTGATATTGGCTTTATATGCAGTGGAACAGGTCTAGTTTAAGTATGCATTTGTCTTGTGTGAGTTAAGTCATAATCTGTCAAGTGTATTTCTTAGTTCTTAAGAGTTTTAAGAGTCACATTTCAATCTTAGATTTAGATAAGTAAAAGTTGGTTTTAGAGTCTGAAAATCATAGCATAAGCTCATTAGTTTGTAAGCTTAATCTGTTTTCCATTTTTAGGGTCTCATAAGCTCATTAGCCTAGCTTATTTTAAGGCTGCAAAAGCTACCTTTTTACAAAAAAACCCAAAAACATATTAAAACTGCTTATTTGATTTCTGTCTTATTTGCTTAATTGATTTGCTTATTTTTTGTTTTAATTTACTTATTAGGTCTAGTTTTAGTCCTTGTTCGCTTATTTGGCTTTGTTAATCAGCTTTTAGTAACTTTTAGCTTATTCTAGTTTATGCTCAATAGCTTAAAAACTTCTAAGTGTTTCTGTGCTTTTCTTAGCTTATTTCTGTGCTTATTATTAAGATTAAGAAAAAGTTCTAGTTATAACACTAGCTTATTTTCATGTGTTTTATAAGATTTAGCAAAAAGTTTTGAAAAATAAAATATTTTTGCAAAAAGGTTAGGTCCAGGACTTGAACCTGCGACCTCACCCTCAACACACACACGTTTTAACACCACTCTTCACTACCATCTGCCCTTGGGACTTTTTCAATTTATACAGTAGAAACTCGATAAATTAATACTCGATTATTTAATAAACTCTCTAAGATAATATTTTTTGCCGGTCCCGA
>BQNB010142879.1:0-17069 GCA_026074375.1 Tanacetum coccineum | reverse complement strand
ACATATATTCCTATTTGATACCGCTCGCCTTACGGCGTTAGTTACTTCGATCGTTCCTCCAGGATGGAAACGGATGTCACCAATCTGCTAGAGTCTCTAATCTTTTCGCTCTTTCATATGCACCCAAGTTGTTATGTCAAGGAGTAAGGATCACTAACCTTAAGTCAGGTGTCGATTAGTGGCTTATCCCAATTGTTGACAACATCAGGTATATTTACAACTATACTATCACTACATTCTATTTCGGGGAAAGAAGTCTTCTTCATGGCCATCAGTTGACACGTCAAAGGCAACACACATCTCATGTAGGAGAAGTCTTCTCCATTTCTCATTTCCAACCTCAGAATTAACCATCTCAGCTTCCACCCACCTTAGGAATCTTTACATCTCCAAGAAGATCCCTTCTCAGTGTCGGTATCAGGTTTACACCCTTGATAGCCCAAATCTAACATTGCTTTCTAGCACACCGACTATACTTGGTCTTGACGCGTCTTCATAACAATCACCTCTCCTAAATACTAATAACTAAACATCACTCCTTTCTAGACACACTCGTTCCGAACAATACCGTAGGTATTTTCGCTTCGTAACGACTCAGTCATAATGACTCGTATGAGACTCTCTCCATGTAGTCAATAGGAATAGGGTTACTTGCATAAGAATCCGTAGCAGGGTAAAAATATTTTCTCCTTCCGGAAGCTTGACCCAAACATTTATCTCAATTACCAAGTGTCTTAAGGGTGACGATTTATCCGACATAGCGTGGTTCTTCCTGAATTATGCATAGTTGATCAGGTTATGCATAATTGAGGATCAAACGACATCATGTCCTTCCTCGTCAAAATATTTCTTTTCCATACGCTACATGCGTAAATAAAAAAAATTCAAAGAGTAAAAATTTAATTATTTCAGAAGAAAGAAAAGAAGATAGCATCATTCCATCTTCTATTCTTATTATTTAATACAAAAAATGTTTTTTTTTTTGAAAAGAAAATTTTATTTGACACCATAGGGGCAGTTTATGAAATTTGAGAACACATTTTTCATTTTTTACACAAACAATTTATACAACATAGTCAATATGATTCGCGCGACGGCATTTGTTCAACACGTTATTGCTATCCACAACTTTAAAATCATCAATCTATGAAACATCGTTTAATATAGTCTGGTCAATGGTCACAGCAAGTTCCAAAAAATAATCACACACTGCCATGGAATATGCAATCCAGTAACATACCACAATGGACACCTCCTATAACTCATAACGAGAATAATTACAACATCGTAATATCAACGCCGAAACAGTAACATATCATTAATACCAATTTTCCCAAAGAGGAATACATCATTGGTTTCAAAAGCCAGTACATCCAGACGTTAAATGTTCTAAGTTCCAATACATAAACTACATATACTTGAACTCTCGTAGAGTTCTAATCTGAAGATAATATCTAAAAAGAGTGCCATCACCACGCGGTGATAAGATTTATCACTCGAGGTAACAATTACCATCATTCCAATAACCTAATCTGAAATTCTCCTATCTTACTCGTCCATGGGACGATAAAAGTATGAGGTTTCATTGTACGGAAGCGTTTCGAATTCAATCTCCCGAAACTTGGGGCCTAATACTAGAAAGTTTTTGGACCCAAGGTGAAATTACCATTTTACCCTTATTTATCAAAGCCGCCATTTTTCTAAAATTTTATCGCTCCACTAAACTAAGTGTATCTCCTAAACCGTACATCCGCAAAAGCTGAAACAACCGTTCAAATCTAAGTTTGTTGAATGTCTAGAACTTACAGCTTTACATATTTAGGTGTTGCTATGTAAATTTTTGGACTTATTACACATTCAAATTCTCGTCTTAATTTTTGACTAGTTTTGCCATTTCGGTGACATCTCATTCGTCGGGCGTCGATATAACTCCATCCAAATTCCTACATGTACCTAAGAGGTTTCTCTCTCTCCTAGTCTAATTTCCCAGGTATTCATAGACCAAAAATATCTTGAAACATATCCAACAAGCTGCTATCCCAAATCAGTCCCCAAAGAAATGTTGACAAATTTTTGTAGTTTACGAAAATGAGCAAAATTTTAAATTTATTGATGCTTTTGATGTGAAACCACGTTGGAGGTAATAGCCACTAGTAGCTTCTACTATTATAATTTTCTTTGAAACATTATTACAAATTTGGTGTTATACTCTCTTTTCCCAAACGATTTATACCAGATTTGACTAGTTTTAGAAAAACGACGATATCTCACTCATCCGGAAGAGTTAAAATTCTACCCAACTCACCACATGTACCTTAAACATGTACCAACATCTCAATTGGCTTTCCCAGGTGCCATAAGACAAAAATAATTATCAATCCCACAACTTGTTGGTTACAAACTGCCAAAAAATCCATTTCAAAATCTAACCAAACACCATTTTAATTCCTCCAAACGCCAATACAAAGTCATACCCAATGAATTAACACTCTTTCAAACACAAAAGCTCATAAATTTCCAGAATCAAACATTTCATGACTTACTAAGTAGAAGTCGATACGAGAGAATCGGAACACATCACCCACTTTATTCGAAAGTTTCAAAAATAGCCGTTTCCAAATGACACGTTACACGAGAATAAGTTAATAGTCGTTTTCTAAAAAAATAAGGGTTCATGGGATGACATATAAAAGTCACACTCCTCAACTGAAATTTTCAAAACATAGGTTCCGAAAACAACATATGCGATTCAAAAAGCACTGGAAAATATCAAACTTCGAAAGCTCGCAACAATAAATCACCCAATGGGATAGACGAGAAACTATGACGAATCGATCATCAAAACAGATGAAAAGTAATGTCGCAAAAAAAGTTTCGTAAGATAATCAGATAAAAACCAAAAAAATAAAATGTTTTCATCATGTATCAATGATTTTATCGTATCGCATCGAAAATGTTTAGGAAATTAAACTCTCGCAAGAAGCGAATATCAAGATATATTTAATTGTACACATCAGAAAGGAAATGCCATAGTATTATATATTTTATATATATATAAATATTTATTATATATTATTTTGATATATATATATATATTATATATATACTATTGTATAGTATATATATGCACGTTTATATATTGTTACTTGTACCAATAGTGTCACTCATGTTTACGCACATAATATGCAATGAAATATACCATATATGGCACACAAAGGATTGAGAACGATGCGCGCGCGGATATCAGACAACGGTGAAAGACTCGTGAAAATTTTCCAAAAACAGTTGTAGTCCAAGTTTTGTAAAACGGCTTAGTTCACTACAACTCGTGCTCTGATACCACTCTGTAACACCCCCAAACTACGATACGCAGCGGAATACAAAAATTTGGGTGCTACTTTATAATACATGCATACGAGTCCCAGTAAACGTTCAAAGATACTTTTATAAAGCACAACTTCATTTATTTGAAAGATCAGAGTTACATAGGTCCCAATACCAAAGTAGAAATTTAATTCTAAAAGTCACAACACGGCTTGATTTCTAAAACATTAATTTAGTTTTGACACTGCTTCACCAACGACACCGTCTAGATATCCGCCCTTCCGTCCCACCAGCCATTATACGGCCACAAACTGAGATACATGCTTAAAAACATCAACAAAACGTTGAGTGGATTCATAGAGTTTACACATAACAGTTAGAATGCATATTTGGTTCAACAAAACATATAACATTGCTCGTAAGACAAGTTATAAAAATATTGATTTCCATCTAAATGAGCTCATGTACCGAAACTTAACACATTCATCCCGTAAGACGAAATCATGTCCGAGAAGTATGCCACATCTCCTAATACTAACTACATAATGTCCGTTCAGGGTGCTCACCAACGGATTCAGACCCCGGACAGGGTTGTCAAACCTAATAGATCTATTTAATGCCATTACGCGCTTCACCATTTTCGCCCATCAAACAAGGCAATAAAACGGTCACACAGTAAAAGGCATATACTCAATAGTGCATGGAATCATATTTAGTATCAAAACACACTGCGTTCTCATTTTCAAAACAAGCAAGTATCCCTTTCGCGGGTTTAAAAACATTTAAAACACTTAAAAGCGAGGTTATGAACTCACCTTGATCGAAGCTAAAGATCAATTAATCAAAACAATCCATGGAAAATCAACGAACACGGTCACAACCTATAAATTACGTCGCTCGATTACTTACCGAATGTTTAATATGTCAACGGATGCGTACATCGTATCAGCGGAATCTATATATATATATATATATATATATAAAAAGATATTTTATATATAAATCTTTATATATATATATATTAGATATAAATATATAATATATATGTATTATATATTTATTTGTATTATAAATATATGTATATTATATATATAATATGTAGGTGTTTTTTTTTGTGTAATATATATATACATATATATATATATATATATATATATATATATATATATATATATATATTTATATATTATTATATCTAATATACCATTTTAATTAATTTTTTTTTTTATATAATATGTGTGTGTGTGTGTGTGTGTATGTTTTTTAATATATTTATATATACACCAACAACTAAACACACACATATATATATATATATAATATATATATATTTATATACTATATTTATGTAATTTAATTTGAATTTTAAAAAAATTATTTTTTTTTTAAATATTTATATATTTATATATAATATATATATTATATATATATATAGTGGGACTTTCTTTGCAGGAACCATTCTTAGTGAGGAATTGAACAGCTAACCACAAAAACATGCCATGTACGCCTTCCAATAATTGTATTTTTGCACATTATATTCTAAAAAAAACATATATGTTTTAAAAAAACTAGTTGTTCTAAAGAATTTGATAAGAAATTGATGAAAATACAAATTATTCTTTGAAGGTGATTGTTATTTTTTTTGGGGGGGGGGGTGGTTGTTTTTTTTTTTTTTTTTTTTTATATTTTTTTAAGGCGTTTGCAAAAACAATATTGCGGTAGTGTGTAAGGTTTTGTTGAAAGAAGAAGAAACATTAGGTTGATTCTTACGATTATTGAGGATTTTATGTATTTTTTTATTTTTAACGGGTGCATGATGTTTTGAGCTTTGGGTTCTGTCAGTTCTCAAAGCAGACAACACGGTATGAGTAAACCAGCAAGATGAAGTCTCACCGATTGAATAGAAAAATCGATTTGAAAATCAATCGATCTATCACTTGCTAAAGTGTTTTTTTTGTGACACATCGAGAGTGTTAATCATTTCAAAAATTCATTAGCAACCGTTGATCCATTTCTTGGAACAAGTTTGATTCTTATAGAATCGCACCATCGTTTCTTTCTAGTTGTCACAAGTTTGATTCATATAGAATCACACAAGTTACCTACCATGAGCTTGTTTGATGTTAGCTCAAGCAGGATTTCCATCTTCATTGTGAATGATATCACTCAGATGTTCTAGCAAAATCACAAGGATAATGTGTAGGACTCTTAATATACATCTTGCTATTCACATTATGTGATTTAGCAAGCTTAATTTGACAAGTGTCCTAATGAGATTTATGGATGATCTCTTTTGGCTCTAGACTCAATAGTGCACTTTGGTTTAGTGATCGAAGGCTGGAGCTGACTGCCACCTTTTTAATATCAACTAACTCGGAGTGAGAAAGTCGATAGAAATGCGTGTAATCTTCGTGAGAAATGAAATAAGAGTCTATTGAGAGACCTTGAGTGGCTAGGGAGGGTTGTGCATATTGTCACTAGGTCCATGACTGTCTTTAATGTCAGACAACAACTTAGTGTTTCTGACAGTTTATGTATTGACCCGGTTTCTGTCTAAGTGTATAAAGGGCTTCTTTCTTTTCACCCTTTATCCTTACATTTCTTTTTCATTCTTCAACCCCATCAATGCTTACCGAGACTTCATAACTAACACCTTGTTGGGTTTATTCTAGTGTTAGCTCCATCTTAGTCCGCATTATTCTCGATTCTCACTTTTTCTCCTTTTGTATCATACCTAAGGACATCTACACTAACTAGTGGATATCCCTGGGTAGATCCCCCCGGTTCTGGTTGGATCATGGGATTTGAATACCTATGCCTAACCACCTTATATCTTCATAAATTTAAGTACATGGTCGGTCTTTAGGGTGTTCCATCATAATCAAAACCAAAATCATTGAAAATTTCAATCAAAGTGTTTGATATTAAAGAATACAAGTAATCTTTGATATGAGATGGGAAGGAACTTAGTAAGAGAGAGTGGAAGGAAGGATGTATTCTAGAGAGAGAAAGTAAGAAACATGTAATTCATAAGTGAAATGAGAATACAAAACCAACCAACCAACACCCTCTCCAAAGCATGGAGAGGGTATTTATACATGAGATGTGGCCGGCCATGGACCTAGATAGGCTTTCCATGGGCCTTAGGCCATATTAGATTACTTTACTTGACATATGATTAACTACGGGCTAAGACTAATACATATTGGAAGTGACCGATACTTTTCTTGTTTCTAACAATCTCCCCCTAAGGGAGGTCACTCCAATTTACAAAACTTTAAACCTAGCATACTATGCTTCATCTTTAGTCTTCAGCTCGTAAACTTCATTTCTTGATTTACTCTTGTGAATATGTTGTAGTGATTAGTGACTTTGGGATCGAGCTTGTTCCGATTATTGTTACTTGTATGTGAGAATGTGATCTTGAGCATCTTGAGATCATCAACCAAGCATAATCTCTTCGCCATCTTAATGAACTTTGCCATCTTGTGAAACTTGTGACTTTGGACCGACATGCTCATACCTTTCTTGATTTGTTGACTTGAAAAGCTTTAATGTTGCATCTTTCTTGAAATTCTTTAACTTTAACACTTCATCACTTCGAGAAAGACGTTCGGTATCAGAGTGACGGAAACTTCTTTGAAATTCTTTGACTTTAATACTTTGTCACTTCAAGAAAGACGTACGGTATCAGAGTAGCGGAAGTCTTGAAACATGTACTTGAGCTTTCATGATGTCTTTATGTTTGTCGGTCGGGTATGAGCATGTGGTTATGAATCTTGTGAGTCAGCTGGAATCAGGTACCTTCACCTCCATCTTTAAGTATCCTGCATTAAAACAGTTAGCAATAAAGCGGGGGGACGAATATGGCTTTGTCATTCGCCCGTGTTTGGTTGGAGTAACCTTCGAATCCGTGAGGATCGACCTGTGATCAGGTAGATTCAATTTAAGAAGAATCTCCTTGACAGGATTTCCAGCTGAAGTATAGAATCTTTCTAACACATGTGTATTAGATTCATCAAACTCAGCATGTTCTCATTATCGGAACGTCTCAAAGCAGACAACACGATAAGAGTGAACCAGCGAGTTACTATCTCACCGATTGAAGTAAAAAATTGATTTGAAAATCAATCGACGTGTCACTTGCTAAAGTGGTTTTGTGACACATCGAGAGTGTTAATCATTTCAAAATTCATCATCAATCGTCAATTCATAACCTGGAACAAGTTTAATTCTTATAGAATCGCACCATCGTTTCTTTCCAGTTGTCACAAGTTTGATTCAAAAGGAATCGCACAAGTCACCTACCATGAGCTTGTTTGATGTTGACTCAAGCAGGATTTCCATCTTCATTGTGAATGAAATCACTCGGATGTTCTGGAAAAATCACAAGGATAATGCGTAGGACTCTTAGTATATATCTTGTTATTCACATTGTGTGATTTAGCAAGCTTAATTTTACAATTGTCCTAATGAGATTTATGGATGATCTCTTTTGGCACTAGACTCAATAGTGCACTTTGATTTTAGTGATCGGAGGCTGGAGCAGACTGCCACCTTTTCAATATCAACTAACTCGGAGTGAGAAAGTCAATAGAAATGCGTGTAATCTCTGTGAGAAATGAAACAAGAGTCTTTTGAGAGACCTTGAGTGGCTAGGGAGGGTTGTGCATAGCGTCACTGGGTCCATGACAGTCTTCAATGTCAGACAACACCTTAGTGTTTCTGACAGTTTATATATTGACCCGATTTCTGCCTAAGTGTATGAAGGACTTCTTTCTTTACACCCTTTATCCTTATATTTATTTTTCATTCTGCAACCCCTTCAATGCTTACCGAGTCATCATAACTAACACCTTGTTGGGTTTGTTCCAGTGTTAGCTCCATCTTAGTCGGCATTATTCCCTTTTCTCACTTTTTCTCCTTTTATCAGACCTAAGGACTTCTACACTAACTAGTGGATATCCCTGGGTAGATCCCTCCGGTTCTGGTTGGATCATGGGATTTGAATACCTATGCCTAACCACCTTATATCTCCATAAATTAAAGTACATGGTCGGTCTTTTGAGTATTCCATCACGATCAGAACCAAAATCATTGAAAAGTTCAATCAAAGTTTTTGATATAAATATCAAAAGGTTTACACTTTGAGAGTTTTTCATTATCACTAAAAGATCCACCTTAACATGTGCATCGTAATCGTAGTACATGCTAGGTGTGGAGTGTATTGAGTTCATTTTATTTGATCACATCTTTCAATACAAGTTAGATCCAGTTTAATCACATTTTCTCCCCTTATCCAAAATGTTAATCCCTTGATATTTTGGATATCAATTGATTAAACTTTCAGGGAAAAATGTTATATAGCTATCTATAAGGAACATTTTAATGCTCCCCTTCAATGTATGAGGGTATATAAGATAGTGCTGAGTACAATAAGTTGATTTTTTTTTTGAATTTACTAAGAAATTCTTGAAAATATACGAAGATTTGACCTGAATGATGAGAACATCATATGATGAAATCATATGGTCCTTTGTAGCCGCCGTAGGTCTTCTTCGTATAATCTCCCACCAATGAACTTTTCCAAGCTCCTCATTAACCTTCTTTCTTTCAAGAGGTTGTCTATCTGATCTTTCTCTGTCTAAGCACTCTTCAGCGTTGCTTTAACTTTCTTTCTAAGTTATGAAAGTCTTTGCATCAAACTTCAAGGATAGAACAGATTCTGCTTGTCTTATTTGGACCACTTTCTCTCGTAAAATACTCATTTGAAATCCCAATGAGCAATATCATTGAGACGGTGCGAAATGGTTGATGTGCCGTCGTTGAACTTGTTGAAGTTCAATCGGATGTGCCTACAAAAACCTATTTATGATCATGTCATCTTGATAAAAATGATTTGATATCACAGAGTATAAGCATGTATGAGTCTTTTTACTGATGTCAGAAAGGTATGTGTCAGGTTTTGGTGAGGATTATCTTCTTCTATAGCCTTTTAACCTGCCAGTTGTAGATCCCTTACACACGATCTTTGAATTATAATGCGTCTTGTGTACATTCTCAAAGCCACATTAAGTGTAAACCGTTCATCCACATTGAGATTTGTTAGCTTTCCCTGAACAAGAAGAAGTAACATATCTTTAATATCTTCGCGACGAAGTCTTTTGAAGTCGCATTCTCAAAACTTTGTTGAGCTTTTTCATCTTGTCTTCGAACTGTGATCTCTTCCAAATGTTTGTAACCAAAGAATTCCATGATCTTGAGACTTGTAACAGCAATAATCTGGTGTTTTGAATAGACGTCTTTCGAAGTTTCTATGTTGGTAGCATATCCATAAAATCTCTGACGTTTTGGTCCACGATAGTGGATATTTCCCACCATTAGAGCGTTTTTATCGTAGACGACTTGTGCCTCACTCTATATAACTATCTATGAATCTTGTCTCCAATCCATTCAATATGAACCGTAATCATCAGCCTTTTGTCTTGTAATTGAAGTTGTGTAATTTACGACTTAAGCTTCCTCCTTTTAGATATTTCGAGATCATTGTTTTATGAGTTGAATCATATGGAATGATTCTATACCACCTCGTGCATCCGGAATAAACGCAATGGCTTGCTAAGATCATGGGGAAAACGGTCTTTCCTTCAGGATTATGCCAATCTAACATGGTCATTGGTAAGCTTTGAATAACTTCTTTCATATGTATTCTAAACTCCACAACACTCCATGTACATGCCTTTAGTGAGATCCTATTTGGACCGGTCAACAGAGTCTTAGATTAGATGTTTTGAATGTTGATCTGATTCATTATAAAAGCAGAGAAATCGATGGGAGTAGCCAGAAACTCATTAAATGAGGATGTTGTGCTTGAAGCTTGTGCCAACTTAGTCATCCACTGTTGAGGAGGTCGGTCGTCAACCGTCTTTGTTTGGTTCCATTCTCGATCAGGAGTTCGAGAGCCAGATGGATTCCACAATCGTTCATCAACATATTAGCCTCTCTGTACAGGAGATACATTTATCATTTCTTGTATCGAAACATCTATGAAATGGTTCTTCTTAGATCATCAACCCTTGGATCATGCTCCTCTTCTTGAACAGACTGCCTATGATTTTGTTGCGATCTGTAGTACCTTTGGAAGAACTTGTAGACTTTGACTTCTTTTAAGTTGCTTCTTTTGATGACTCTTACTTGCCTAATCTTTGTCGCTTCGACCCTAGGTTTGATCTAGCGGAGGGTTCTTCATCTTTGTCTTGATCATCACGTCCTCGCTTTAGAGTCACAACCTCACCATATGAGGAGAGAAGGTCTTTGTCAGAGTAGTCGCTTACCGAGTAACGCTTTGTAGAGGATTCTCTTCTGAACATCGGATATGTCAATAGAGTTATTTTCCTTCCTTCCTCCATTTTTCCATGAAATCTTTCTTAACTCGAGTTCTAAAGGGCGAAGAGGCTACTCTGCGTAATACGTCTGAGGTTGATTGGTTGATCTAACCAACACTTTAGCTCCCAGAGTTTCGGTAACATATTTCTCAACTTTTGTCATAATCTTGGAGGTTTGAGCTTTGACTTGCTCCTTGATTATTCTTTTCATGTTGGAGTCAAGTGAGTTGAGAAATTCTTGATTCTCTGCCTGAGCTTCTTCTCTTAGCTTGTCTGATTTCAACTGAACAGCCACATCTACCATATCTTTCACCTTAGTCGCAAGGTATTTGTCAATAATGCCCGGAATAGATGAACAACGCTTACAGAAAAATTGATTAGTTTTTGTATTTGAGTTTCAGAAAAAACAATGGGTCAGACTTCTAATGAGGATAACCCTGCTTCAAAGCCGAATAGGGATGCAAAGATTTAAAGGACTCTGGCACAGTTTTTTTTCGAAAATTGTTTGATGTTGTTATGGTATCATGGGTTTTTGTTGTTGAGGTTGGATGATTGGAATGGGTGTTTGAGGGATGATAGTGGCAGATGAAGGTGTGACAGAAACTGCTGCATTTAGATTTAAAATAGAGTCGATACCTGTATCCGGAGAGGGGTTAATGAATTTAGCCACCAAATCTGATGAAGCATAGGAGCTTTGTAGTTGCACTACTGGAGGTTCAATAGTTAGGGTTACGTGAGCTTCTTCCGTTTCCGGATTGGTTTGAGCATCTGTCATTTCAGCATCACTTTTACATAGGTTGATATCAAGTCTCTTTAACATTTCCCTATTATCTTTCATCGACGCCTTATTTTTTCTCCCATAGTATCATCATCCTGTTGATTTTCATCTTCCTCTGTGAGTTTATAATCAGGTGGTGTTGAAACTTTCTGATCAGAGGTCACGTCATCATCATCATCATCATCTGTTTTTCTCTTCTTTTTCTTTTTCTTGATCATCTGCTATGTATGTTGACAAGTTTGGGTGAACAAAATCATCTCCTTCATCATCTGATTCAGTTCTTTCACTGTCATTATCTTGATCATCATCTTCATCATCATTATCACCATTGTCATCATCATTGTCATGCTCCTCATCTTCTTCCTCATCCTCTCCTTGACTGAAAAACCCCAGGATTCTTTCTTCACAGCTCTGAATCTGTATTCCGGGTACCATTGGTGAAACTCGGTTTGTCACCAGCTCTTTCATTTGTATCCAGATCCGGTTTGTTGTTTACGCATCAAGAACCTTGACAGGAATGTCAACTCCACACCGAGCCATTTGCGTGTAGATATGAAATTATTCAAGCTTCTCTTAGTTGCCAACTTCATTTGTTCTGCTTCTGATAATGTAACTTCAGATAGTACTGTTAAACCTTTTGACTTTGTTGTAGCAGGCTTATCTCCTTTAGCTGAAGTCTTGATTCTTTTACCTTTGGAAGCTTAGAGAAGGCTTTGTCTTTGGAGATGATTCAGAGTCAGTCTTTTTACATGTAGCTTTTGACCTTGGGAGGAGCCTTTTCCACCAGTAGTATACGCACGGTAAGTCTAGAAAGCTTCGGACTCTAAACATGCTTGATTGGTCAATTGCTGAGCGAGAATAGAACCGTATTCATGGTGTGCGCCTTATGTTATTTAGAAATGAATCTTATGGTGTGAACAGGAAGTCATTTGGCATATGCCATAAACAATCCATGTTTTCTCTTTGGAATAGCTTGATCCCTTTGCCATGAAGTCAGTGACAATGACTTTGGTGAAACGTGATACTAATGTCATTGTTTAATCTTTTTAGAATCTTTTTCTCCACTTGAAATAACCAAATCTTCCCACAGTAGATTGGACATAAGTCCACCGGCTTGTTGTGATACACTGCCCCAAAGAAGTTGAGCACGTGAGAGGAGAAGACCTTTCCCAGAGCAGTAATGTCTTTTTCTTTCCCACTTAGGACACATTATAGATTATGGCAGCAAATGATCTCCAAGTTGATAACTGTGTTGAACATAACATCAATAAATAAAAATTGATTTTCAACCATGAGTGCCCCCAAGATCTCTGATAAAAGATAGAATATCCTCTTCAAGTGGAGGTTACTTCAAATTTACTGACCAGTGAGAATTGGGAAAATTTTTTGAGCATAACTCAGCAGTTGGCAACATTAACTGTGTGACTTTTGCATCCAACTTGAAATGAATAGACGATGATGTCTGGTGATAGTGACCCCAGAATCTTGCATGTTATATCTATGAACAATCATCATAGAGTCTCAAATGCAAGTATAATGGAGTGATTTTGAGAGCAATCTAGCACCACTATGAATAGTAGGTTCCTTGATTTGAGATTGGAGCTCATCGGAGAATTTCTTTTCCTTAATCTGAGACGTGTTTTCCAGGTGCGCAAAGAGCATCATCCAACTACCTTTTGTTGTTCTTATGTAGTGTTCATGATTCTCTAAGATAGGACAAAACAGTTTATTACAATCACTGTTATACAATGTACTAAAGAGACCTATATATGAGCATAGAATTGATTATATGGTGAGAACAATGTTTTTTAGGAACTTTAATAATTTTTTAGCACTAATTAAGATCTATTCAATTTCAAACTGACAACTAAAGCTAACTTAACTTGATGTTTTAGAGTGAATAAATTTAACCAATTTTAATTATCTCCCTAATTTAAGATATTAAATCGCCTTTTTAAAATTAAAATTTGATCTTAAGTGTTTTGGGGTCTTTTAAAACTAGTTGTTGGTGTCCTAATTAACATATTTGTTCGATTCCTAACTATTCTTAGTTATTCGGTTCCTAATACAATAAGTTTGTTCGGAGATTCCTTATATGATAGATTATGTCTGTTCCTACTAACCTTAGTTGTTCGGTAATGTTCAACCTATCTCCAATTGTTACGTTCGTTCATGAAGCCAGGTTGTTCGAACCTATAAACTATGGTTGTTCGGGATTCCTTTTAAACACTAGTTGTCTCGGTTCGTTCTAAGTAAACTGAGTAGTTCGGTCCTCTTAAAACAAAGTTTTTTCGTTCCTTCAAGTAACTAGTAGTACGGTTCCTGAGAGAACAAAGTTGTTCAGTTTCATACTGTCAAGACAGTTGTTCGGGGAACTTTCTACAGTTAAAACAGTTGTTCAGTTCCTACTAGTCAAGACAGTTTTCGGTTCCGTATCTACAAATAGTTGTTCCTGATTCCTACAACCTATAAGTGTTCCGTTTCCAACCGTACGTGGGTTGTTTTTTCGGGTTCCTACACCTTATAGTTGTTTGGAATCCAACGTAAGATGGGTTGATACGGATTCATTATTTGGTCATTTGACAAACAAGTCTTTGTAGACACTCACATATGTTTCTTTAGCATATAATGAGTTAAAACTATCATGAAGATACTAAGAGAACAACAATTAAGCCACAACACGTCAAGTATGATAAAAAACGAACCATTTATAACAACTTTAGCATAATCACACAACGAACTACAAACAATGGTGAGAAATTAATAGCCAAACATATTCAATAAGAGGAAATGCAACTTGCTCCCGTAACAACAAAAACCCAGAAACATTCTACATAAATTTTGAAAACACCTTAAATTTTCCGAGCAAACAATTAAAGTATAAATAATTCAAAAGTATATGATACAAAAAAACTGTATTAGACATATCATCTAGACTCCAATGCGAATCATAACACCCGCATTAATTTTAAGATTTATAACATCTTTGAATTTTGATGAACCTAATTTGAGAATTAGTAGGGTTTTCAAGCTCAAAACTAAAATGAAATTCCTGATTACTTCGAGTTATGAGTTGTTTGGCCTAAAATCAAAAGAAGCTAACCATAAAGACAAGCTTAAAAGAAGGCCATGGACTCTATCATGTATACATCTACTCCTTCCCCCTTTTTGGTTTCGACAACTCGGAATCAGCAAAACCTTATACGCACACATATTTGAGATCATGTTCGAAGAATTCATAAGCTTAAATCTATTTCGTGAGAATCAACTTCAAGACATTTAAAACTATGAAAGCATTTCCAAGCATTCCTAAGTCTTTTACAACCTATGAGGTGTTGGCAATATTGGTCATCTGTAGTTTAAAGCCTGAATTCACTAAGTGTCAAAGTGCAAATAAGTCCATAAACTTTTAAACACATGACATCTAAAGCACTTGTAGTTAATATGAATTAACCCCCCTTGAAATTGTTATCTGTCATTATCAAAAAACTTTATCCGTTTATTTCGTGACTTATTTTGAAAGACTGTTTTTAAACATTATTTGATGACGCTTTCTCCCCCTCAAATAACGACCCATTTTCTATTTAAAGAGCAGTTGTCATTGTTTGAGTGGTCAAATTGTCTTTTAAAATCTTTTTGTGATTACTGAAAACACTGATTCATTATGAAGATAACTTTTTGCCAATAAAAATAAGATTTCTCTTATTTTGACATATAAGCGCACTGACACGTACACTTATGGTTATATAGGAAGCACGGGTTGTGATGCAAAGTAATCACAAGCCTTTACATGGTCATAAAGTAGACCATGCCCGAGAATAATTCCCGTTGAGAGGTCAAGTTTCCTTTTTGATGGAATACTTGCCTTTAAGATGATGTCCGGGTTACTATCTAAAATAATAGCAAGCCATTTGGCATGTTTTGAAAACATTTGTAACTTTTGCTTGAACTTCATTTACAGCCTAGTATCATTATTGAATGACATTTCTAAGACTGTAAATGTTATTGATTTTCAAAAGACATGCCTTTATTACCTCTTTTTATATTTTTTCATTTTTTTAATTTTTTCTTTGGTTTTATAGATTTTATATTTTTGTATTTTATTTTTATAAAAGTTTTTTAAAAATGAAAAATCTTTTTGTTTTTATGGTTTTATGTATATACATATGATACATGATATGTGAATAGGTACCACCACTATTCATCAACTTTATCTCCCAATTATTTCAGAGTCTCCGGCGTAAAACTCCGCATTCCCAGCTTGTTGATCAGAAATTCAATTCTTTCTCGGCCAAGAGCTTTAGTGAAGATGTCTAACAGTTGATACCCCGTATTGGCAAAGTAAAGTTCGATCACCCCATTCTCAACATGCTCCTTGATAAAGTGAAATCTGATGTCTATATGCTTTGATCTGGAGTGTTGAACGTTGTTGCAGCATAAGGCAATAGCGCTTTTTTTATCACAGTACATTGGAATTTTGTTGAAACCAAAGCCATAGTCGGTCGCAACACTTTTCTGCCTTTTTGATGACCAACTAATCAGTCTATCTCCCAGAAATTGCAAACTACCAGATGTGCTACGGCGTGTATCTTGACAACCAGCATGATCCACATCTGCAAATGCTGTTAGAGCAATCGAGGAATCCTTCGGATAACATAGTCCCTAATTAACGGTTCCTCTTAGATACCAAAAGATCCTTTTGACCGCATGTAGGTGCTTTTCGGTAGGCCGAGCCTGATACCGGGCACACATGCATATAGCAAATTGTAGGTCAGGTCTACTAGCTGTGAGATAAAGGAGGGTGCCAATCATACCACGATAATGTGACGGATCAACAGGTTTCCCTTCTTTATCCTCATCCAGTTTGGATTTCTCCACCATGGGAGTATCCACTGGGTCACAAGAATCAAAATCGTATTTCTTTAAAGATTCAAGGGCATATTTTGACTGGTTAATAAAGATGCCTCTATGACTTTAAGAAATCTGTAATCCTAAGAAAAATGATATTTTGCCCATCATTGACATCTTAAATTTTAAACACATGATTTTAGAAAATAGATCACAAAGTTCAGGTGTAGATGCAGCAAAGATAATATCATCGACAAAAATTTATACCAGAAGTAATTCCTTGCCGTCTCTGCGGATGAACAATGTGAGATCCACTGAGCATTTGAAGAAGTCTTGGGATATAAAGAACAAAGAAAACATATCATACCACGCGCGTATAGCTTATTTCAACCCATAAAGAGCTTTCTTTAGCTTATACACGTGAATGGGGCTATCTTTATCCACGAACCTATCCGGCTGGCTAACATAAACCTCTACCCTCAGATTACCATTCAGATTCGTAGTCTTCACATCCATTTGGTATACGTCCATGTTCATATGAGCAGCAAACGTGAGAAAATCCTTATAGCCTCTAATCTTGCAACTGGGGCAAAAGACTCTTTAAAATCGATTCCCTCCTCTTGACGGTAACCACGGGCTACTAATCAAGCTTTGTTCTTCAAAATTCCTCCCAATTCATCTAGTTTCACTTTGCAGATCCACTTCAAAGTAATCATCATAACTTTGTCTGGTCG
>BQNB010142878.1:0-17069 GCA_026074375.1 Tanacetum coccineum | reverse complement strand
CGGTTTTGACCGGTTCGGTTCCTCGGGTTCAAACCGGTTCCGGTTCGAAAACCGGTTTATTTGTGCACCTCTAGATACCACCTATGACATTGAAATGGCCGATGGAAACCTAGTAGGCACTAATACCGTTATCCAGGGTTGCACTCTAATTTTGGTAAACCAACCTTTCAAAATTGATCTTATGCTAATTAAACTAGGTAGTTTCAACGTCATCATTGGTATGGATTGGTTATCCAAGTATCATGCCAAAATTCTCTGTGACGAGAAAGTCGTCCATATCCCAATCGACGGTGAAACTTTAATCATCCGAGGTGATCGAAGTAAAACTCGACTAAACCTCATATCCTGTATAAAAACCAAAAAGTATATATCCAGGGGATGTCAAATTTTTATAGCCCAAGTAATGGAGAAGAATTCAGACGAAAAACGACTAGAAGATATACCAGTAGTTAGAGAATTTCCGAAAGTTTTTCCTGAAGACCTACCCGGCCTTCCTCCGGTTCGCCAAGTAGAATTTCAAATTGATTTAATGCCAGGAACGACACCAGTAGCCTGAGCACCTTATAGATTAGCTCCTTCAGAAATGCAGGAACTATCTGACCAACTACAAGAGTTAGCAGGCCGAGGTTTTATCCGACCAAGTACTTCGCCCTGGGGAGCTCCTGTCTTATTTGTTAAAAAGAAAGATGGATCTTTTAGAATATGTATCAATTACCGGGAGCTGAATAAACTCACCGTAAAGAATCGTTACCCATTACCCAGGATCAATGATTTATTCGACCAGCTTCAATGTTCGAGTACTTACTCAAAGATTGACTTAAGATCAGGCTATCACCAATTGAGAGTCAGGGACGAAGATATTCCCAAGACTGCTTTCAGAACGCGGTACGAACACTATGAATTCCAAGTGATGCCATTTGGTTTAACTAACGCGCCTGCTGTGTTCATGGATCTCATGAACCGTGTATGTAAACCTTACTTGGATAAATTTGTGATAGTGTTCATCGATGATATTCTTATCTACTCCCGTAACAAAGAAGAACACGCAGATCACCTAAGAATAATCCTGGAATTACTTAAAAAGGAGAAATTGTATGCCAAGTTTTCCAAATGTGATTTCTAGATCAGTATCGTGCAATTTCTTAGGCACGTAATTGACAGCCGAGGAATTCATGTTGACCCTGCCAAGATTAAAGTAGTCAAGGATTGGGCACCTCCTAGCTACTGTATGGGGCAGGTTTTTTGGGGGGTGTGAAATTATACTTTTTACCTATAGAAGTACGCCAATTCTTAGGACTTGCCGGCTACTATCAGAGATTTAACGAAGGTTTTTCAAAGATTGCAAAGTCTTTGACTAAATTAACCCAGAAAAACAAGAAGTGTATATGGGGAGAAAACCAAGAGTCAGCTTTCCAAGTGCTAAAACAAAAGCTATGTGAAGCTCCAATCTTAGCATTACCAGAAGGAAACGAGGATTTTGTCATTTACTGTGATGCATCACTCTAAGGTTTGGGAGCGGTGTTAATGCAAAGAGAAAAAGTTATTGCATATGCATCCCGACAACTCAAGCCTCATGAAGAGAACTATACCACACACGACCTCGAATTAGGAGCAGTAGTGTTAGCTCTTAAAATTTGGAGACACTATCTATATGGGACAAAGTGTACTATTTTCATTCATCATAAAAGCCATCAATATATCCTTTATCAAAAAGTGTTGAACATGAGGCAGCGCCCTTGGTTGGAATTGCTCGCAGATTATGATTGTGAGATTCGTTACCATCCTGGAAAGGCAAACGTTGTAGCAGATGCCTTGAGCCAGAAGGAACAAATCAAACCACTCTGAGTTAGAGCATTAGTCATGACCCTTCACCCAAATTTACCATCACAAATCCTTGAAGCCCAAATTAAGGCGATCAAAGAAGAGAAAATCAAAGCTAAAAGCCTATGAGGAATGGACAAAGCATTTGAAGTACGTCCTGATGGAACCCGTTGCATCAAAAATTGAAGCTGGTTACTACTCTTTGGTGATTTGAGGGACTTGATCATGCATGAGTCCCATAAATCGAAATATTCCATCCACCCAGGTTCTGACAAGATGTATCAGGACCTAAAGAAACTCTATTCATGGCCAAACATGAAGGCGATCGTCGCTGAATATGTTGGCAAGTGTTTGACATGCTCTAGAGTTAAAGCAGAATATCAGAAGCCATCCGGATTACTGGTACAACCAGAGATTCCTACATGGAAATGGGAAAGAATAACAATGAACTTCGTTACAAACTACCCAAAACATCAAGCGGACATGACACAATTTGGGTCATTGTAGACTGCCTTACCAAATCAGCACATTTCATCCCCACCAGAGAAATAAATAGTATGGAAACCCTTATAAGGTTGTATATAAAGGAGATAGTTTCACGACATGGAGTGTCGATATCCATTATATCGGATAGTGACAGTCATTTCACATCCAGATTCTGGCAGTCAATGTAGAGTGCTTTGGGTACTCAATTAGACATGAGCATGACATATCATCCCCAAACTGATGGACAAAGTGAAAGAACTATCCAAACACTCAAAGACTTACTTCGAGCCTGTGTTATAGATTTTGGAAAAGGATTGGAGCGACACTTACCACTGGTAGAATTTTCTTACAATAACAGTTACCATGCTAGTATTAAGGCAGCACCATTCGAGTCACTTTATGGTTGAAAGTGTCGATCACCTATCTGCTAGGCCGAAGTTGGAGATGTCCAACTCACAGGACCAGAGATAATTCATGAAACCATCGAAAAGATAGTGCAAATACGACAACTCTTGCAAGCCGCAAGAGACCGGCAAAGGAGTTACGCCAATGAAAGACGAATGCCTTTAGAATTCAAAGTTAGAGATCGTGTTATGTTAAAAGTGTCACCTCGGAAAGGTGTCATCTAATTTGGAAAGCAAGGAAAGCTTAACCCCCAGTACATTGGACCATTTAAGATCCTTAAAAGGGTCGGCCCAGTGGCATACAAATATAAGCTTCGTGAAGAACTTAGTAATGTCCACAGTACCTTCCATGTTTCTAATTTAAAGAAATGTTTATCTGATGAATCCCTCATCATTTCAATGAAAGAGCTTCAACTTGATGACAAACTCAACTTTGTGGAAGAACCAAAAGAAATTATGGATCGGCAAATCAAGCAACTAAAACAAAGTCGCATCCCTATAGTCAAAGTAAGATGGAACTCTAAAAGAGGACTAGAATTTATGTGGGAATGCGAAGATCAAATTCGTGCCAAATATCCACACCTGTTTCCAAACATCACTCCAACATCCAACTAAATCTCAGGACGAGATTTCCTTTAAGGTTGGGAGACTATAACAACCCACAATTTTCCTCTATGTAATTATCCATTTATTAAATTAGATACAATTTTCCCCAGTGTAATTTCCATCTATTAAATTTGATGCAACCATTTCCATAGGAATATTTTTGCTTTATTCCATCCATAATGTAACGTAACTTACATAACCGAAGTAAACGTGCTCACCCAACCACCAATGCTAATTTCATCAACGTTTATATCAAGTAAATGTTATAATATGTCAAGCAATATGTTTTAAACTCCATATTTACAATACGTTATCTATTTAATATACTATCCAAAACGTTTATTATAAAACAGATTTCATACGTTAACGTTTATATCAAAACCCCAACTACGTGTAAAGTTTCTATACAATACAAATGTACAAGCTTGTAAGACATGTGTATAAGTTTACAATGGATAAAATTCAAACTATGTTTCCCTCCAAAACCCTAGTACAACTCATTTAAGCCTAAGGTACAAGCCAAAAATGCATAACATTCAAATTATGCAATTTCCCTCAAATTTTCTAAGGCATTTCGTATCACCCTTCTAGCACGAGTTACAAGCTTCCAAAGCACAACATTTAAACTAGTTTTCCCTTCAAAAAATTCTAAGCATAGCTCATCCCAACCCTAACCTGAAAACTCTAAACAACCCGAAACCCTAAACTAGTTCGAACCAAGCCACAACAAGCAACCACCCTTTCACCACAATGCCGCCACCTGACTACACCTTGTCACCACCTTGAAAGCCTTGTCACCACCTTCTCAACTTGCACCCTAAGTAAACCTCCTTGTCACCTCCTTGGATAGCCAAACCCCTTCCAACCTCTCAATACCTCTCTAAGCTAGTCCCTACACTCTAATAGTTACACCTAGCTAAACCTTGATCACTACACTACATAACTTGCCCACTACTCCAAGTCTTAAGCCCTATATAAAGCCAAAACATCCACACCTTCATAATTCACCAGAAAATCAAACCATCACTTGAAATAATGATCTAGCCGAGCTTTAGAAGAGAAGAAGGAAGTTTAAGCCAAGTAGAAGCCAACAAACAAGAGAATAAAGGTTCTTGATTCATCTCCAAGTCATTTTGACCTATATCAACCTATTTTGATCCATTTCTTGTACTAGTAAGTCCTACCATTTGTTCTATAAGCTCTTATCACATGTTAGATCCTTTATAAGCTTTGTTATATCCATACGTACAAGCTAAACCATTTTGGAAACATCTAAATCAAACTAAACCCTAATCGACCCATGTTGAAACCCTAATCTATGTGAAATCCTAAAATAAGTTAGCTAAAGCTTATTCTAGTCTTAATAAGCCCCTATATCCTAAGCCCACTCGTTTGTTTTTCCTAAAACAAATGCACCCTTAAAACCCTAAAAACGCTTTTCGTAATCCTAATAAGCTAAAAGCCATAAGCTGATATTATAAGCTATTCCTATAAGCTCTTTTATCATTTTTATAAGCTTAAAATCAAACCCTAAAAGCTTAAACCCATCGGGTTAAAGTTTCAAAACCAAACACCCCCATTTTGAGATTTTGAGCTCATAAGCTCATTTCATAAGCTATAAGCTTGTTAAACCTACTTATTTTAGCTTATAGTAATAAGCTATAACATGCAAATTAATTTCGAGTATAAAAATACAAAGAATATGGATTTTGGACTAAACATGCAAATCGAATTGTCCTTTAGGGGTATATATTGTAACTTTTGAAATTATAAACTTTTTGGGCCAAAAATGTAAATATCCTAAAGTTAAAATACAAGGACCTGTTTTGTCATACTTTAAAGTTAAGGGTTAAATGTTTTAAAAATTATGTATAAAGGGTTAAATTTGTAAATTAATATATACCAAGGGTATATATTGTCATTTATGAATTCTCAAGGGTATAAAATGTAATATTTTTATATTTAATAACAAAAATATATTTAAACATTATAAGACTCGATTTTATTAAAACCCGACACATTTATCATTCATTCATTGATCGAAACATATACAAATAATAATGTTATATATTTAACATAATTTATCATCCACTAGCTTTTGAAGAAATTTAAGAAGATAAAATCTTATCATTTAAACTATAACGTATCACGTTACTAGGGAATTTCATGTGAGGGGATTTCATTTGGGTAGACGTTTTGATGAGTTGTTGGATTTACGATTTAATGTGTCCTAGCTCCTAAAACGTTTACTACTTGACCTGTGGATTATGATAGCCCGAACAATGATACAATATCTTAATAAACCAAATTAATGTTTATGTTAAACTTTATGAAATAAAGTTTTTGAAATATAAAACTAAGACTTGACATATTACCCCACGTTGCGTGACGAAGCCGTTTATTTCCATTTGAGTCACTTTTGACATCAATTAGATTTCCCTATTTAGGGTTCATAGTCCCACCTTTACATGCTATAAACCATGAATTTAAGTATTTGCAACTGTATGTTATCCTGATATATTATTGCCTAAGTACCTCCATTTGCCAAAAATCCCCACTATCATGAACTGTTAATTACTTTACGAAGTAAGGGCCAATGCCTTGAATAGATCTATTGGGATTAAACTTCCCCGTCGAGGTTCTGGTACATACATGGCCAGTGGACGCATTTCATTTGAGGAACTCCAGGTGTTTGGCAAAGCACCCGCTGGGGTAATAACTTGTGAATAACATATACTTAAGGTTTCGGTGTCATGAGCTTAGTGCAATAATATTGTTTTCCATGATAATTGTAGTTGTACAATTATTACCACTTATGATGACTTGTATTCAAACATTTCATTACAAACACTGTGAATTTCACTCAACCTTTGTGTTGACCCATTTAGCATTTTTATCTCATGTAATTGAGCAAACAATGGCATGGAGTGGCATTGGACTTGAGGACGTCCAAACTTGTTATCATTCAAACTCTATGTTTTTATATTTATTTTGGGACCTCTTTTGTAAAACTTTGATATTTATTAAATGATAACTAAATTTTCCAAAATGTCTCTTTTGAATCGTTTTCTGTGATTATGATTGTTGATTCATGAGGTAATACCCCTAATTTAGCTTCCGCTGCTATGTGAATTATTGGGGTGTTACACCTGCGTTTCTATGTGTTTAGGTTTTCTGTTATGTTTTCCACCCCCTCACATGCAATTGTGATCTTCAATTTATAGGAGAGATACTCAAACCTTAGTCAAAGGAATATGGTGAGATTATAGGAGATATAATCTATTCCATAATTAACTTCCTTTAATTAAGGAATAGTGGTTACATAACCATTAATCGTGGTTATTAAATGCAGTTATAACTGCCACTAGAATAGGTCAAAGCCGTAACAAGTTATAGAATTCATTCCAGCTAAGATATATCTTCAGAGCACTGAACAGCTAGCTCGCTAAGGAGCATACCTGCTGAGAGTTCAAACTGAAGCAACCCACTGACAAGTTAACTCTCTGAGGATACATCCTCTGATGGATAACTCTCTTATAGTATCCTTCAGCTTACTCACTTAGTGAGTTACAAAGCTGAAACCATGAGTCCACTGATGAACATCTTTAGTCCAAAGTTACTCGCTGAAGTGTGAACTCACCAGAGACCAGTGATGAATACCATTTAGCGAACAACCTCTAAACTTCATCAAATACTTGAATTCCTTTTTACGACTATCTGAGTCAGGCTGTTCAGAGACCTCTGGGTGTACACTCCGTACCTCCATCCCCATTAACCGGTATGAACCAAACCACAATTGAACTAAATTTCCAACAATGTATACACGAATACATTGTCATATTTGAGGTTAAAGAGACAACTAATCAAGACAATCAACCTAAATGCATCATATGACAATCAATAAGCAATCCATAATATCAATCAGATACCTCTCGTTCTACTCAAATGTTGTTGTTGTGGCTGTGGATGTGGTTCTTCCATACCATGTTAATTAGCAGGTCCATGAATATCATTTTCTTTAATATCATCCTAAAATTAACACATACATATCTAACACATAAACAATTAGTATAAACATAAGCAAACTTTTTATGAAATTTGTTACACAACTAGTGCCAAACTAAACACACTATTACATCTAAGTATATTTACACAACTAGTGCCAAATTAGACAGTCATCATCTTCAACATAATATTTTCACACAATAAAATATCATTTGACATGGTGCTTAATTTCTACAACGGAGTGGGTGAGCAAAGTAATATAACTTTGCTTGTAAAAGTGATTCTTCCTTGTAACAGATTAATGCTACGCTAATACCTTGTAGTCCTATCATTCACCATCGTCCTCCCGTGATGTTGAGAAAAATACAACGTGATTTTCTCTCCGTTAATCATCGGTCCACATCTCCACCTTCCATTAAAAATACTAATTGATGACAATTCAAAAAGTTATAAACAAATGACAGTACCTTCCTTTTGCTTTTATAGATAATGTTAATGGCGCCAATATGTTCCTTTATGGCTAATATCTGAAATTCAAAAATATATTTAAGTAACCAAATGAGTAAACTCAATATCAAATACAAAGCAGAAACATAAGAAGCCTTATTTTCTAATTACCATAATGCCAATCTTAGAAACCACCAAAATTTGAATTTCTCAAATGTTGTTGATAACATGTTCAAAGTTGAAGTTCCATGAGAATTAGCATCCTAATGCATCACACAAATAAATAACATTCAACACATGTCTACATAGTTAGATTTTAATTTATTTAGTCAATTCATAAAAATCATGTAAGGAATTAAATTCCATCAAAGTCAATGATAAGTTCTAAGATTATGGTCTACAAAAGTAGCCAAACAATTTCCAAAATCCCAGATCCAAAAAACCATGGAACACCAAATATGAGATTCCATATTTAGCTACAATTTATAATACAAATGAGAGTTACCACAATATGCCATGGGTGCATACACTTGAAGGATTCGTACCTTTTCAAACAAAAACCCAGATTTATTACGCATTATAAAATACCTATAACTTTTCATAATAACCACATCCGGAACATAGAAAACCTAACTTCTATTTGAATACAATTAGCTAATTAACACGAATAGTTTGAAAAATTGACATACTAATAATTAGGGGGTGAGGGAATGACTCACCGTAGCAAAAAATGACAATTAGGGAGTAGCGGTAGCGATGATAGGGTGGCAGAGTCAAAGCTACTAGAGAATGTAGGTGTAAGATTTTAAAAAAATGGGGAAAAGATTTTCTTGGAGGGCGAGCCTTTTGACTGAGATACACGCGACATCACCGGGTATTTTAGGACAGTTTACGACCCTTTCTCTGTGAGTGTAAGATCTGATGTTGAAAATATATTGAAAAATATAAAAGGGGAAAAAGAAACTGCACAAAATTAACATATATTAGTTCCCGATAGAGGTGTAAGAAAACCTCTTCATCAACCAAACCGGGAAATAGACCGAAATTGGTTTTTTTAAACCGATTTTTTAGCCGGTTTTCCTCAAACCTAACTAACTGGTGGTTTCGTAACCGATTTAACAAATATTGGCTAGACCGGTTTGTAAACCAGTTAAACCCGTTTTTTAACCAAACTAGTTACATAAAAACTGGTTAAACCGATTGACTAACCTAACCGGTTAAACATTTTCAATATTAAAAACCGGTTTTAATCGAACCGATTTTAGTCAAAACTGGTTTGGTTAAAAACTAGTTCAGTTTTTTTAAAAACCCGAAATGTTCCCCTCTAATTCCTAGTTTATTTGCTAGTAACCGGGCTTTATAAGATAGAGCGGGTTTCTTTACACATAACAGGGCTTTATTATCATTAATAGGGCAACCGGTCAGGTTCGAGGCTGATTTTAGTCTACCCCTACGCGCCCACGTTTATAATATCTACGTCAATACCCGCTTCATTACCCGCTCGATACCTGGTTAATATTATCTATCGGGTTCTCTCAACGGGTGTCGGGTATCCTCAATTGAATATTCTATGGACAAAATAGCGGGTATCTAGATTAAGTCACATTAAAACCCACCGACAAAATAAATCAAAACACCCTAATATATTTCAATTTGTAAAAGTAAAAAAAAAACGTATCAAATGATTTAAAGCTTTCGAATATCTCAAGTACAACGTTTCGAATATCTTATATAGTATATATACTATAATTAATTATAATAGCAATCAAAGTGGGCACACATTTGGGTAAACGGATATGGGTACGAGCAATGAGGGCGGGTATTACCAGAACCCGTACCGAGCTAAATTCTTTTATCAATACCCAAACCCGCATCCCGCCCTCGAACCCGACACAACCGGTTTTCCCCATCAATTTCGGGTGGTTTTGCCATCCCTACCTATAAAGCCTGTTTTTTTATATTAACAGGGCTTTCAAGGGGGCTCTTTTCCATTTTCTCTTGTAGTAGTGACGGTTTTAGGTGAATCTGAAGTATTAGGGAATTTTAGATCAAAAAGTGAAACCCATTGATCTTGAATGGTTGTTCAATGTATGACAACAAAGTTTTCCATTTGCATGCCAACTATCCCCTTGTTGCGTCATTCGGATAATCAGATTAAATTGAAGGTACCTTTTTCTTTTCTAACTTCACAATCTTTCAATATATACATGTTAAACATCTTAAACAATTATGGTAAATGATATATATTTAAACCTACAAACTCATACGGCTAAGCTTTAGCCGTTCTGGTAAACCAAATTAATAAACCCCATGTTTTTATCCGAATGGTTATTTTAGAATCTTCAAAAACTCCGTACACATGTGGGCATCAAAAAGTTTTTTAAGAATGTAATTATATGTGTTTATGCTAATTATATTCAATAATCAAGGCTGTTATCGGTTCCATTATCCGGCTTCCATCACAATGCTGGCAGCAGGGTACTTCTTACAACCCGGGTTAGTTTCATGTGTACATATTGTATAGTGCTCTTTATGTTACTTGTTTTTAGATACTTTAAACTAATTATTAAGATTTATTGAACCATCTTAAATGTATTATGTATACATCAAAATATGAAACTTTAAACCTCAATTTAACCGTTCTTTTATACCTTTTTCTTACTAAATAGGTAAATAAACTTATGTAACTTATTATGTATTTTATTTTACCTCCAGTATATAAAACTTATGTAACTCTTTGATATATCCACTATTTAAGCTAATTAAAGTTCCATAAGTCTGCTACCGCATATCCCAGCTACTAATGTTTTAATGTAGTTTAGTAGTTTACAATTCTATAAACATGATTTTGTTTCTTTATTGGGATAGTTTTGTAGCAAAATACAACGCGTGCAAGCTTCCAGTGTCAATGCCCAAACAAGGAGAATCTTGTAGACATTAAAACTTTTGGTATGCACTCCTTTTTAGGTCATTACACTCATAAATGACAAACATATACTCAGTATATGCATATCATACTTCTGAACAACGGGTTTCAAATAATACATATCACCTACGAGGTTTTCTATCATCCAACATGGTATCAGAGCGGGTATGATCCTCAGACTTAGGTGGCTAAGTTGAGCCGCCTCTTTTATATCACCCCGTCAAACCCAAGCCGTCACCATTTATCTCTTTTCTTTTGGTTGTTTCTTTCTTTTCTCTCTTTATTTTCTTATCAATAAAAAAAGATACGTTGGGTTATCCGCAAAAAAAATGTTTTTTTGTTTTCAGGTGGAGAATACATTGGTTTATTCTCTGGTAAGATACTTTGGTTTATCCTGATCCGGGGTACTTTGGTTTATCCTGTATGAAAAAAAGATACTTTGGGTTATCACGTATATAAAAAAAAGGATACTTTGGGTTATCCGAAAAAAGGGATACTTTAGGTTATCCCGAATAAAAAAAATAATTTGGGTTATCCGGTTTGTGAATTTTAGGTTTGAAGATTTGTCTTCGCATGTTGGCGGATTTCACCGCTCGGACTGCGGGGGAGTATTTGATGATAGATATCGCCCAAGCCCGTTGTGGGTTGGGTACATTAGGGTTTCTAGTATGTTCAAGCTTACCTTATAAATACTATATCAATAATACATATCACCTACGGGGTTTTCTATCATCCAACACTTTTTTTTAGGTCTTTACACTCATAAATGACAAACATATACTCAGTATATTTATAACATACTTTTGAACAACGGGTTTCTTATGATTCTTAATCAATTTTACAAACATCCAAGCCTTTATTGAATCTTTTGTTTTTTCCACAAAGGGGGATTTAGGACCATGGAAATAATTTTTTCCTAAGTTGGTGGCTCAGACTTTCAATTGGATGTTGCTTTTGTTAGGACCAATAAAGGATGCCATTTCAATTCTTAACAACAAGTGGATGGCTGTTGTTCTTAATCCAATACATGAACTCTTATGGCTAAAAACAGAACCAATAAATGTATTATTTAATGAATTAATAGGTGTTGATCATATCATACGACCATTTTGATGTGTATGTTTAGTCTCTTGTTCAGAACATACTCGCTTATAAACTTGGTTATATCATCTTATGGATTTGATTTATTTTGCATTTGAACTTTAATTTGTAGTATATACTAGTTATAATACCCCGTGCACACACGGGGTTTTAACATAAAATTTTGATTATTTATTAATAATTTGTTTGTGAGGTTTGATTTAACTTGCATAGGATTATATCATACATAGTTATTATCACGTCCTTGTCCATCTTAGTTTTGATAATAATTTTTTTAAATTCCATTAGACCTTAATCTTTGTAAAATGAGTCTTTTCTAAGTTTTTTTCTGTATCTTTTTGACACTTATACTTTTAAGTTTAATTCTCTTTTTTTCACTATATAAAAACATGGGGTGATTTTTTTTGCCAATTTTGGAAATTTTTTGACTTTTCTAAATAGAAATAATTTAAAAAGCCATAAAAAGAAATTATAATTAAAAAAAATATTACTAAATTTAGTATGATTTGATTTTTTTGAAATACGAATATCCTACTTGATGTTTTCCTTTACTATGTAAAAGATGTATACTACAAGGAAACAGTGCATACAACAAATACATTAGTTCATGCTATGGCCCATGAAGCCAAAATGGCATTTTCCTCTTTTCTGCTAGGGATGTTGCAACACTAGCAGGAGGAGCAGTTAGGATTGTAAGAAATTTTAATGAGGCAAGAAGGTGGTCACCATCCATCATTTTTGTTGAAGATTTAGATATCATTGGAGGTGAACAAAGAAACTCTGAATCCCTTGTAGCTTTAAAGCAGGTAAACAAAACTATAGGAGAGGACACAAAGTTTTAGCCCATTTGTTTCTTATGCCATCTAGTTCGGGTTCAGTTTGATTCTTGTCTTGTTGTTTCTCCCCTTGAAATTTATTAGATAGATAGTACATTACATATAACTTAATAGATAGATATTTACATTGATGAAAATTGCGGGTTGTTATAGTCCCATATCCTTATAGAAATCTAGTCCCGAGATTTAATTTGATGTTGAAGTGATGTTTGAAAACAGATGAGGATATTTGGCATGAATTTCGTCTTCACGTTCCCATGTAAATTATGGTCCTCTTTTAGGGTTCCATCTCACTTTGACTATAGGAATACGACTTCGCTTTAGTTACTTTATTTCACGATCCATAATTTCCACTGGTTCTTCTACAAAGTTGAGTTTGTCGTCGAGTTGAAGTTCTTTCATTGGAATGATGAGTGATTCATCGGATAAGCATTTCTTAAGATTAGAAACGTGAAAAGTGTTCTGGACATTACTAAGCTCTACAGGAAGCTCTAGTTTATATGCCATTGGACCAATTCGTTCAAGGATTTTGAATGGTCCAATGTATCGAGGATTAAGCTTTCATCGTTTTCCAAATCGAAAGATACCTTTACGAGGTGATACTTTTAACATAACACGATTGCCAACTTGAAATTATAAAGGCTTTCGCCTTACATTAGCGTAACTTTTTGTCGATCTCTTGTAGCTTGCAAGTGTTGACAAATTTGCACGATCTTTTCAGTGGTTTCTTGAATTATTTTTGGTCCTGTAAGTTGAACATCTCCAACTTCAGCCTATTATTATAGGAGAATTCTACCAATGGTAAATGTTTATCCCATCCTTTCTGGAAATCTATGAAACAGGCTCGAAGCATGTCTTTGAGTGTTTGGATGGTTCTTTCACTTTATCCATCGGTTTCAGGATGATATGCTGTACTCATGTGTAATTGAGTACCCAAAGCATTTTGCAATGATTGCTAGAATCTGGATGTGAAATGACTGTCACGATCCGAGATGATGGAGATAGGCACGCCATGTCGAGAGACTATTTCTTTGATGTATAACCTTGTAAGAGTTTCAATACTATCAGTCGCTCGAGTAGGTATGAAATGTGTGGATTTGGTAAGGCGATCGACAATGACCCAGATGGTGTCATGTCCATTTGAGGTTTTGGGTAGCTTTGTAACAAAATCCATTGTTATCCTTTCCAATTTTCACATAGGAATTTCCGGCTGGCTTTTGACATTCTACTTTAACTCTAGAACATGTCAAACATTTGCCAACATATTCTGCGATGATTGCCTTCATGTTAGGCCACCAATAGAGTTTCTTTAGATTGTGGTACATTTTATCAGAACCCAGGTGAATAGAATATTTCGATTTATGAGACTCATGCAAGATAAAGTCTCTTAAACCGCCAAAATGTGGTAACCAACTTTGATTCTTGATACAACGAGTTCCGTCAAGACGAATTTCAAATGATTTGTCAATTCCTCATAGGTTTTCGTTTTTGACCTTTTCTTCTTTGAGGGCTTCATTTTGAGCTTCTAGAATTTGAATCAAATATCTTTCGATGCAATAAAAGACTACTCCTAAATATCGCGAGTACATCTCATCTAGACTATGCTATGGTTGAATAGGTTAGAAAAACAATTGAAACTTGTTGTCGGTTTTAACATGATTGGCAAAGAACATGATGTTAGTGCCATTGGTGACAATGTGGTGGAACAATAAATGTTGGCTCAGTAAACGTTAATGGAGTATGCACCAATCTAAAGGCAAAAAGGAATTTTAGTCAAAATAATCATATATGGGACCCTTTGACGGTGAGTCAATATAGTTACTTGGGTGATAGTGTTATCTCCTTCAACATTGTCAACCTATGTTTCGATTGGTTTTTCATCAGCAAAATGGGTTATATGGAGGTTTGGGCTCGAATTACACACTTCGAGCTAGCAAGAACCTCAAAGAAAGGATTCGTTTTTAGATGAAATCAACGTGCTATCTATTTTGTGGATTTATATATCGTGAAAAATAGGAAAAAATCATTGTGCTATCGCCTTTATGGTTTTATACATCATGGAAAAAAGGATGATTCTCAATAGGTTTTATGTTCTAGTGACCCAATTTGCATTTTGTACTGAAATTTTTTATTCTTATCAAGCTTCTTGTTAGCTATCATTTTTTAATCTAATTGTCGTTAAATAAAGCACATAACAGCTTTAGGTACCACATAAGAGTACTTCTGGAGGACGTAGAATAGAGGTGTAACAAACTTTACAAAATTACTAGGTTAAGTGTTATACACTTTACCTCAACTAGCTAAATACGCTCTAAAGAAACCAAACATCCACAGTTTCTCAACTAACAAGATTGACAAGTAACCGCCATGTTCATCTGGGAAACCCTATACCAAAAAAAAAGACAAGTAACCACCACGTGTGGCCAAATGGGAAAGACTTTTGACTATTGTAACTAAAATCTGAAAGGTCTCAAGTTCAACTAATCCTTATCAAACACTAATATCAAAGTTAGAATACTAAACATCCGTATTAAAATTGACATAAGTAGTTGTTTATAAGTAAAAACTTTTCCCCTTTTTTGCAATAGAAAATATACATTTTTGGCTTTCCAACAATATATCACACACATTGCATATGAATTAGAGATTATAGAAGTTCATTTATGAATCTTCTATAATCACAAGTGAACAAATCATAGTTGAGGAATCACATGTGACTAATATCACGTGTGGGAAAATCACATATGATTGAGATCATGTGCTGAAAAAATCACATGTGATTTTATTAGAATACTCGAATTAGTGTTTAGTCACATGTGATTTTTATTGCAAGTTTCAACAATGAAGAAAAAAGAAATAAAGACAAAAAACGTGAAAAAAACTTTTGGTAACCAAATGAATTTAAATCAAATATATACATACCAAAAAAATTAAAATAGTTCAGATCTAAGGTCTATCTTTGTATGATTTGAAACAAAAATATGAAAATAAGTTTGGGGCAACTAGCGACAATTGAGGGAATGCACTAGGGTTAATTTGAGATTTAAGTGCAACAGATGTCTAAGTCTGTTAAATGCAGAAAGTCAAAGTGAGTTAAAAAAGTCAAAGTAAGCTTAAAGAAATCAAAGGACAGTTATGGCGGTCAAGTATGTTTAATGACAATTATGGTGGTCAAATTTGTTTCCTTTTCATTCTCTTTGAATCACTAGTATAAATAGCACATCATTGCAACCATTTTCATTATCAGTTATGGATTGTAACCATTTCCTCTTTTCAATTCCAATAACATTGTAATCGTACAGTTACAATAATCAATTCAAGAACCTACATTTCAATTTTGATTTTTATTTGCGATAGATCCTAATTAGTGTTCTTAACAACTTCGAGTAATCCTGGTTGTTATTACTATCTTACGTGTTTTGGTACTTATCAAAGTGAAATCCATCGATCTACAATGACAACAAATCATTCCATTTGCATTCCAAAAGTCCCTTTGTTGCTTCATTCTAATAATAATATTAATAAGGTAAACTTGTTTCTTACCCACCTTTATATAATTTTTTTAGAAGAAATTGTTGATCAGTTATCTAATTGTATTTGATCCTGTTTATGTTTCACTGCAGAACCATTCATTGTCTTGTCCGCTATCCAGCTTCAATCACAATGTGAGCGGCAGGGTAATTCCCTAATTATGCTTAGTAATATAAATAATAATAATACATGCTGACACATACGTACTCTAGGGCTATTTTATGTTTTAAAAATTTTGATACACAATGTTAGTTGTTGCTGTATTCGGGATGGTTATGTAGCAAAATACTACGCCTTTCAGATTCCAATGCCGATGCACAAACGAGGAGAATCGCAGGGAGATTAAAACTTTTGGTATGCATATTTTATCTTAGCTTTTACTTTATAAGGCTGGTTTCTTTTAGTTCTTTGTCACTCTTAAAAACATACATGCCTTTATCGGTTTTGTAACTGTTATTGTTAATTTCTTTTGTTTTTACCATTGGGGGTGATTTGGGACTATATGGATCCATTTTCTTTTGTTTTTACCATGAGGACTATATGGATCCAATTTGTTCGTAAGTTGCATACTCAGTCATCAAATAGTATGTTACTTTTCTTAGGACCAATAAGGAATGGCATATTCGAATCTACCTCCAAGTGGATGGGATGCGGTTTCTTCTCCAATAATTGACTCTCTTGAGCTCTTTTTGCTAAAGAGAGAACCACAAAATGTGTCATTTGATGAATTAATGGGGGTTGATGATATTATAAAACAATTTCGACAGGTATATGTAGTATTCTGTTTCATACATACTTCCTTATGACCTTGGCTATATCATATTGTGGATTTAATTAATTATGCATTTGAACATTGTAGTATATATGTGTACTACAAGGAAAGAGTGAACGCAAGAGCCTACCACA